>JANRGW010033494.1:74616-87397 GCA_024733675.1 Psilopsiagon aymara
GTACTCGGTAACCAGGGAGCGACGCCTGGCGCGCCGAGGCGCGGAGCAGAGCGGTACAGTGCGGAGTGGCGGTCAGAGGTAAGGGGCAGCTGTGGCGTGGCGGGGCCGGGGGTGCCAGAGTCGCGGCGCGGCCCCTCGCGGGGCTGCGGGCGTTCAGCAGGGGCCGCCTCCTTGGTAAGCCCAGGGTGAGCCGCTGTGCCGCGGTCAAAGAAGAGGGGACCCCCCATGGGGCAGCCTCTGCAGGCTGCGCCCCTCTCCAGCCGCTGCCTTCCCCCCAGAGCCAAACTCTCTTGAGGTTAATCGGAACTCGCTGCTGTGATTGCAGAGTCTGCGTTTTGCTGCGTGGATTTGAGGTTTTGCCCTTTCTGAGTACGGGGGTAGAAAATCCCGGAGGAGGGCTGTGGTTCGCCTCCTGAGTCCACGTGTGTGTTGCCGCGGTACCCGGTCTTATGCTCAGTCGCACATTGCAGGCCAAAATGTAGTTCTTCAAGGAAGATCTGAGTATTCCCGTGCACTTCCAAGAAACCTGTGTTAGGCTGCGTTTTCTGCAGTGATGGTGCAAAAAGGACAAGTGCACCACAATGATGCGAGAATCCATACGTTCTCTGGTATGTGTGGTAAATCCCCGGAGGTGACCTGCTGAAATGCTAACAGACAAGGTTGTTACTAGTATTCTGACAATCAGATTTTCAACCATGTTAATGCTAGGAAAAAGTGCTTGTAAGACTAACTGTAATCTGCTACAATATACCAGATTTTGCAAACTGATGAGCAATTAGTTATGTAAATCACCTACATGATGCTGAGGGAAACTCCAGTGGTCATCACTGTGAGGGATTTGTACCTATGTGGTTCGTAGGGAAATAGTATGCGGTGTTTCTGGCTGCTTGCCAGAACTTGCCAAGCTCGGAGCCTGTTGAAAGATTGTTAACAGGCACACACTTTCCTGTAGTAGTACTAGTGATGGAGTGTCTGCCTTCTCTCGTCTCTGATAATTATTTTCATGATTCTTTTTGCACTTTAACACTTAAACCAGACCCCAAGCTATAAATGCTGATGAGCTGTGTTAAATAGTGCCACTGGGCAGAGAATATCAGGGTGCTATGTTATTTTAATGGGTAAATGCTGTCTTTGTTGCAGTAATTGCTGTGTTCTGAGTGACATGACAAAACTGGTTTGTGAGGTACAGTGTTAAAATTTGTAATTATTAACTTTTTTTTTTTTTTCTGATAAGCATCCATATCCATTGGCATACGGGATGTTAATCACACTCCCTAAAGCACCAGTTTCCCCTGGAAAAAGGAGCTCTCCAGACTGAACATGGTGCTGCATGTTGGAGTAATTCAGTGTTCATCTTTGTAAACTTGCTGGGTGTGAAAGTAGAAGTAATAATCTCTCCACTTCCCCGATGTTCATTTAATTCCTATGCATAGCATCTGGGGTGATTTGCTTGGTTGTTTAATAGTACCTTCAGAGATTCTACTTGTCAGTGGAAATTCTGTGTTGCTGAGTACAAAATAGGAATGGATAGGTATTAATAACTGATGAACCCAAGCACATTTTACATATTTGAGACATTTTATTTATTAATTTAATGTAATTTAATTTAATTTTCTGTTTACTTTAATTACTTTTGATAAATGCCAGTAATGATTTGGACTGCTGCACTTAGTACAGACACAAGAATCTCACCTTGACTGTACACTTTCATGCAGCATTACTTTATTAAACAGAAGAATCCTCAAAGGATTTTATTTTTTTTATTTTTGTTTTGTTTTGTTTTTCTACTTTGGGACCTTAGGAGAGCCTCTTTGTGCGGTAGAGCTATGCTGAGTTACACAGCCTGCCAGCAAGCATGTTGCTCAAGCTTCCATTTTAATATTAGGTCAGAGAGAGCTGAGGAGCCCTGGAAAAGAGGAGCAGTGCCTTTCAGTATGTAAATGCATTAGGGGAGAAGGTAGTGGCTGGCCTTGAGGAGGATTTTGCTGGGTGAGGCACTGAACAAGGTGTAAATTCCTGGAGTTTCAAGCTCTGTGCAGCCAGTGATCAGTGTGGGTCTACAGGCATTCAGTGGATCAGTCCCCAGGAGACATACGCATGTATTCACTGTTTTGGACAGACACCACATTAATGCAGCTCAGTTATGCTTTGTTAAAGGAAGTCAGTTGTGGTTCAGTTTTTTTCTTTTCAAATAGTGGCTGTGGTTATTGGGAAAGTATGTATCAAACATGAAAAAATATTTCTGTACTTACCTATTACAATGGCCAGTGACAAAACTTTTGTGCTCTTCTGTCTCCTTAGAGGTCGCAAAAATCACAGTAGCAGTGTACCTCTGAAGCAACTGTACCTTTGCTTTTGTTTTACTCAAAGGCACAGATTTAATGTGAAAACCAGAAGAGTTTCTGCTTTTCTATTCATACAGCAGCTGCATTTGCCCCTTGCTCACGAGTTATACTTCCACTAAGCTGTCTTGCCTGGGAGATGTGCAGAAATACCAAAGAATTGATGCTTACTTGCTTATCTCAGGCTTGGTTTGACCCACCCTTTCCTGAGATACCTCAGTGTTTCTATTTTAGTGGCCTGTTTTTTTTTTTTTTTTTTTCTCCTACAGATGTATCTGTGCAAGATCCTCCTGCTATAGGCAATATTATGCCACAGAAATCCTAGGTGCCCTATCAGTATTAAAAGAGAAAAATCAGCAGTGGCTCTCCTACCATTAAGCAGCTTACACATTATACCCAAACTTCACTGTGTGCTATCTGTGTATTGTGACCTCCGATCTTAATCTTGGCCTGTCTTTGTCTGTACAGATAGTAAGCCCTATGAGGCAAGGATTATATCCTGTGTTTGTAGAAGGTTATGAGCTACTGATCCCAGTCTCCTGCTATTACCAACATCTATAGAAACTATAATATATTCCTGAAGAATTTCAATAGCAGGATTACTAAAGTGTAGCATACACTGTATTTAACATTTCATATCAGAAAGACAGTGAATGACCTTTCTTTAAATATATCTAACAATGTATGTTCTGATATTTTTTGGAAAAAATAACAAGGCTCTGCCGTCTAGTGTCTCCTAGAACACTTTTCGTTTTCTGTTCAAATGGTATTACAGCTTTCTAGACAAGAGAGTTTCATGCCCCTGGAGTTTTGCCTATCCCAAAAAAAGGCTAATAGAAAGTAAAAAATAAAGCTTTCACTTGGTGAAATGTAAATGCATACATACGTGTGTGCATAGCTAAGCTCCTACAAATAATTTGTAAATACTAGAGTACAGTTATAGATAAAGCATATAGATAAACTGTGTGCCATATATGCCATGGTTTTGAATGCCAGATATGCAAATTAACTTGAATTTTCCAAATTAGTAGATTGCTGTTGCAAACCCTCAAGCTTCTGCAAATTGAGGAACTCTTGTTCAGTTCCAGGTAATGCTGAAGAACGACTAGAGGAACCAAAATAATCTGGACCTCCAGAAAGGACTCAAACTTGTCTCTCTCTTCCTCCCTACACTCCCCAAGATAAACAGATTTTAATACCTTCAGGTAACTACTGCTCATAAGTCAGTTTGGGGTTGGATGGTCAGTGAGAACATCTCATTTTAGTGTTCCTGTTTCAAAATGTTCTTTGTCAAAGGTCATAACCTGTCTCTTTTTGCACCTTTTTCTATTCAAAAGCAATCCATGCAGTAGAGAAAGGAAGCACAGAGTGACAGTGCTATCAAAAACACGTTTCAGAGCCAAAATTGCATTTTCCATGACCTTATGTAGTGCACAGTTATGTCCCATTGTACTTGGGAAAGTTCCAGTACGTACTGACTTGCACTACGTTGGGTTTAAGCAAGCAGGTTGAGATTTGTATCTCAACCATCTGCACCAACTAGCAAAGGTACTCTTCTGTTGGCCTGGATTTTGGAAGACCAGTGAGGAGGTACTGCATTTTCTTTGAAGATAGTATAAGAATCATTTGGATCACTCCACCCCATTTCTTCATCCTAGCTCCTAGTTTTAATGTGTCCAGTAGGCATTACTTGCAGCTTGACAGATTTATTCAAATAAGTTTACAAATGGATTCTCAACGCATCAGCCACAATTTTTATTATTCCTGGATTAATTTTATCAAGCTTTTTCCACTTTTATCTTTGATTTTATTTCAGATGGTGCTTTTTCCATTTCTGTTGTGCCTTTGTCTTTCAGAATTGGGTTCAGTGGAAAAATCAGTATAATACTAACTGAAGCAAATTAATCTCCACTTGATCTTATTTTCTGCTTCGTTTTTACTTATTTATCTAAGAACTGTTTGCTTGGTTTTTTCACTACCTTAGTCTGACTCAGCTGGTCATTCAGCAAGTATCTCTTCTTCCCTGTGGAAAGTACAATCTATGGGAGATCAGTTCACTTCTCATCCTTTATTTCCTTACACTTACTTCTGACTGATAGCTTTCCCAGTTATGCCTGGAACAGTTTTATTTAGCCTTTCATAGGTGTATAACATCTTTTCATGGGTGTATAGTTACTGGACCTTGGACTTAAAAGAAAGTTCCAGTGTGTTTCATAGGGGAGAGAGACCCTGTGCTCTTCAGTTTAGTTGACTTCTGTTACTGATTTCTCTTTTATTTATTTTTGAGCACTGTCTTTTTAGTAAACTCCTGACCTGCTTACGTGCTTTCAGTTATTCTAATAGTGTGGACTACATCAATCATTTCCTTAGTCAGAAGTATTTTTGATGATTTGTTTTGCCCTCTCCCCCACCCCACCCTGCTTCTAACTAAAGCCCGATCTAAAATAGCTGGTTCTTTGATTGTCTGATGTTTAAATGCAGTTATGACTTCCAGAAAATTCTGGTTCCTACCTTTCTGTGAATCATTTATTCCTGATTGACACAAGGATCACTGCTGCCTCACAGAATTGCATCCATTCCAGCAGTACCTATCACTCTGGCAGCACTTTCAAGACCTCTTATGTTTCAGAAGCAAAGCCTGTGGATCAGAGGGGATCCCGAGCGCTACAGCCATAAACCATGCTTAGAAATTCTTTCCTGGAAGTGTTTTTTGACTAGATCAGTTCTGTACCACTCTTTCTTACCAGGGAAGTCTGCTCTTTGTGCTCCAGCACTTGACCTTATTTCGGTTATTCTTTAGATTCTGCTCAGTGCTATAGTTCTTTTAGTTATTCCACTGTATTTCTTGCATATATCATCTTGTATACATCTGACTTCTAGCTGCAAGAGTTTCTTGAATTTATTACTCTGTGGGTTTTGTCCTCTCAAATACTCTTTTTATATGTCCCAGATAAGAAACCTTCCTTTTGCTGCTTGCCACCTGCCTATTTCTCACTCTTAACAATACCTTTACTTATTTATCAATGTTTATCATTGCTTGTCTGGAGTCTCATTATCCACTGCTGCTGTAGTAGGAGATTATAGAAGTCTGAAACTCTTTCCTGGTACAACCGTGCTTTCACATCAGTAGTAATTATCCCCAGGCTGCTATATGTGGCGTCATTCCAGTGTAATGATTATCTGCAATTTGTGCAAGCATGGACAGTCAGGGAATTTTTTACCCTTTTATTGTTCAGGTTTATCTTCAGCCATTGTTGCAAATATCATATGTTGTCTGCACCTAGCAGATGTCCCTTTGATTTTCTGGAACCGAGCTGCTGACAGGCATGTCTGTTGTATAAATTTTAAGAACTAAAAGACAAAATACAACCTGGTCTTGCCACTGGCACTCTAGGTTTACCAATGAAGGGAAAACATGTTCTCTTTTTTAATTGCAGGTAATTCAAAGCACTGCCAAACATAATGAAGAAATAAGGATTACACCGGGAACCTAGAAAAGTTAGCCCGTAATAAATCTAGTATTTTTCTTGTCTCTTCCATAGAACAGTCATCCTACTTTTCTGGCACTTGAAGAGAGAAACAGCACAGTCTAGAGAATTCTAAACTGTATGTTACTGTAACAGATTGCTAGGCCTAGTGGCTTTCATATGAGAAAAGTTCGTGTTTCATCTTTTCATCTAAAAACAGAGTACCAGGACATTAAGAAAATAATGCCAGTGTAACTAACTTCATCCATTAAATCCATATAAGTGGCAAATGTAATTAAAAATATCTAATTTATATGTAAAACTGTTCCATTTCACTCTTGTGTATTCATTTCCCGTATGTTCAGACCAAGAAATTAATAATTAATAACAATGAATAATCACTTGTTGAATGCTAAATCATAGAATAGCTCATACAGTCCCTTGGGTTTATTTCAGGCCAAGATTCATGAGATCTAAGCCATACACTTTTTTAAAAACCTGTGAATTTTGACAACACATCCATCTGAAATACATCTTTTTTGCCTGGCACTGAAATGAAAAGTTCATTCTATTTATTTATTTAGTGTAACAGCTATGGAAGTATTTAGTTAAGATTTAATGAAGGTCTTAATGTTTACAGAACTGAGGAACATAATCTTTCAGTAGGAAAAATCTTTTCTTGCAGGCTTTAACTATATGTACAAATCAGAAAAAAAATTCCCTCTGTGTTACATTGAACAGCTGACTGTGCATGTAGTTTTTTCTTATTCTCTGGAGCTTTAGATGTTACCTGAAGATGGGCAAAAAGAGTGTGTGTAGCTTAGTTTCATCTCTCCCGATGATGTCTTAGCTATTTTTTTTCTGCCTACGGAGGTGGCTGTGCACACAAGAATCTCTCCTTCCCACCTGTACTAACTTGGTGCCTTCTTTAAATAAATTAATTCCCACTGATTGCAAAGGAGCTTTTGAATGAGGAGCCATATTTAGAACCACAGATTCTTCTTATGTAGCTTATAATTTAATATCAGCTAGATAAATTATTAATTGTAAGTCTGCCATTATCGCTGCACAGTGACTCAGCCTCCTGTATGAGTAGATAGAACATACATCTTCATTACAATTTCCCAGACGCTTTTGACTTGGAGTTGGATCAGCATCTTCCACAGCTCCTCTAAATCTGCTGACATACAGATGATTTACACCAGCTCCATCACGGTGCGAGTGGGCTGGTGTTCTGATATTGTTACTGTTCTTAGCCAGAAAACAGTCAGACAAGGCATTTTTAATACCCCTTATCTCTGCCCAGCAATTTAGCAGCTTGCTATTGAAAGTTGCTGTACCTCACTTACAGTTCTGCCCAAAATATTACCAGTGCCACTGCTGCAGAAACAAGGCTTCATTAACCCACTGTGTTACAAATATTTCTGGGTTGGATGGGGCTAGACAACCTGATGTTTCATTTAATTATGGGAAAGAAAGCAAAGGTCACCAAGCTGGCATATGTGCGTATGTGGACATGAGCAACAGAAAATATCTTTCTCCCCATCCAAGTCAGGCACTGTTTGGTATTTGCTGTGGAAGAGCTGTGCTTACCGATGTTCTGTGAGGCAACTCAGCTGCACAACAGTACCCTCAGCCTCAGCCTGTGTTACAGCTGAGAGGTGTGCTGGTGGCGCCTTCTCCTCCCTAGCTGTTGCAAGGTGAGGCTTCCTAGCTGCCAGGGTGCCTTTCCGTGTTTGGGAGATAGTGTCTGATATTCACAGTGCCTGTGCACCCTGAAAAGGAGCGGGACAAAGCCTGGATGGTGGGGAAGGGGAATGGAAGGGAGGAGATCCCTGAAGAGGGGCATGCATGGGAAGAGAGTAGGGATAGGAACATCTGTATGTCTTGTGCAAAGTGTAGACATATGTAAAAATAGTGATAACGTCATCAAAGTAGGTACTGGGGTTGTCTGGCATGCAGGAGTGTAGCTTGTGTGCATGGTGGACTTAACTTTTTCCTACACAATGATCCACAGGAAGTGTGCTTCCCCCTACTCCACTCATTTAAAGCCAGCCTGGGTCTGCTGACCTGAGCGGTGCTTATGTATCCAAAATACAAGGTAAACGTACAATAAAAACATCAGTAAGAGGGAAAGCAGGGAGTTCCCTTGGTCAGGCAGGGTTTGAAGGCTCAGAAAAGGAAATGTTGAAATGTGATTTCCTCTGGCAGACCTTACATGTTGACGTAGCTCCTCTGGGACAGTTCAGCATGGCTAAAGCTGTATGGTCTAAAGGCTTGTCTGTCTGAAGTTGAAGGACTCTATTCTTTGACAGACCTTTGGGCTAGTGAAAGAGGAAAGTACACAGCACCAGTAAACCCACTAATATCTGTGATATTGATCAACTGTATATCATCCTGAATTTGGGATTTGTAGTATGAATCAAATTATTCTTGGTGTCGATACACTCAGTGTAAACAGCTGCATGCAAACACAGCATGTACTTGTTCCGGAGAAGACAAGATGTTATTGATAACTTTTTCTGAAGAATCTAATTGGATCTTTTTTTTTTTCCAGATCAGATTTATATTCATGTAGGTCTTACTATATCCAGTTCATACAGCAGTTCTACTTCACAGCTTTTGGTGTTAAATGACACCAAATGCATCCTTATACACTTGAAAAGTGAATGTAAATACAATTTTACTTAATAATAAAGCATATGAATCTCAATATTTCAGATTAGAGCGCATAGTCCAGTGGAGTTAGGGATTATTCTGATCAACAAGTTACTATTATGTGCTCCTTCATAGCATGGTGTGAGAATGAGTTGTACAGCTTTTGAATTTTGCAAGTGTTTTGCCTTTTCCTCCTTTACACCTAGTATTATTTACATCAGGAAAGTATTACAGTATTATTTTTACTATGCATAACATTATTGTTAGTTCTAAAACAACATCCACAAGCATCCTCAGGAAAGCATTGATATCTGGTACATTGCCAATTGTTTTTAATGATTTGTTTTTGCAGCTTCATTCCACTGATGATTGCCAAGCAAGCTTTCAGCATTAATTGTGTCTCTGGCTGGGGTGCACTCTATGGCTAAAACATACCTCTCTTTTTGTGTTAAAACAGCTATTAAGACTGAGACTTCTTAGTTTGCAGAAGTGGTAGAAGTTTCCTCTAAGCCTTGTTCTTTCTGTCTCAGGTGCTGAGGTTGCTTGCCTGTGATGTCCCCTGGTGCTGTGAGGGCTGACGTTAGACTGGAGGCAACTGACTGCTCCAGTCAGAGGGTTGAACCTAAAAAATCCTCATCTCACTGAGGTCACTGGCTCAGAGGGAGACCTCTATCAGGAAAAGGGGAGTCGCTGCAAAGAGATCATGGCCTCATCCCGTCTAGTGGCAAGATCAAGAGATATTGCTAATGTCATGCAACGACTTCAAGGTAAGAGACTGACTCAGGCTTGTGCGCTCTGCCATGCATTCATAAATGGAGGTTCCTGTTTTCTGCTGTGGTGCAGAGTCCTGACAATATTTCTGAAGTTTAATAACTGTTCCAAACCTATCTACTGGAAAATATTTGCAGTATATCTGAAGGACTCTGATTACAATAGTCCTTAGTATAGCATTAATAGAGGTGTTAAAAAGCACAGGTATTATTAATCCATGGGACAGGGCAATGAATTCACAATTATGAGACTGGTTTCTGTTTCCTGCAGGTGATCTAATTGTTCATTGGTTTTCTCATAGGAAAGAGAGTAGAAATTATATCTGTCCTTTTTTCAGCTGTGAACTCTACAAGTTTACAGTTTATCTACTGATAAACTAATATTTACTAGCTTAGCAATACTTGCTGCCTCCAAACAAGAGCTATATGTCACTATGTTGTTAAGCACTGAAGAATTCATAACTCAGCAAGCTAATTATTAGTGCTGAAGTTGGTAACCTTTTAGATGACATACTACAGGATGTCTTTGCAGTATTCATTAAGTAATCTCTATGTTCTTAAGTTCTTATAGTAAAGCATTAATAAATAGTCTTATCTTTTTAGGAGGTGTACATCTAATTGCTGCAGCTAAAATCATGCATTCAGAATGTATGTTTTTGTTCAAATGATGATATTGACTAGAAACAAAACATCAGTGCTGCTGTACTGTTTCACTCTGAACTTTTAAAGTTGACCACAAATCCCTGACCTCTTACTTTCTTTAGACACCAGCTTCTACTGACTTCAACAAAAGCTTACAGACACAGAACCCTTACTGCCTCTCTCTGCATCTTCTGAATCTGGAAGCTTCATTTTCTCATGGCTTTTCCTTCCATTTATTGTTTTTCAGTTCAGAATATTAAAACTCAGCCTCCAAGCCACTAGCTACAACTAGCAGGCATAGTTTCCATGTAGCCTCAGTAGATAAATAAGAGTAAACAAAGATGCACAGTCTGTCCCATCTAGACCTGCTACAGCACTTTTCCAATTCCAAAATACTTCTTCTTGTTGTTCCCCAGCTTTTTGTACAGTTAGTATCTTTCCCCTTGTTATTTTTATTTGTGTTGGTCAATTCTTAGGCTGCAGTCTTATAAAATGGTTGCTCAAAGTGCCCACAAGCATAGTGAACAAATATTCCCTGTCCGGAGAATGTGTGGTTTAAGCATTAGGATAAGACACTCTAGGATGATGCAAATGAATGAGAGTGCAAGGGTACAATGAGGCAACCTTGCCCATGGGACAGGCAAGGGTTTTAGTAAACTCTCTGTGTGTGTGTGTGTGTGTGTGTGTAAAAGATGTCATGTTCTTAATAAGAATCCCATGGGAAAGAAAAAAAAATGTTTTGAAGCAAGAAATGAAGTAATTATGAAGCTGGAAGACTTTCCAAGGAATATGAAGAAATGGATGTGAGAAATAGCAGAGGTTCTTGGAGGTTATGGAGGCATATTGCAAAGGAAGGGATCAAGGAGCTGAGCTGTGTTCAGGGAGGATTATCCAGGTTGGTATTCTGAAGCAGTGAGTAACGAGGATGCTACATGAGGTATTTACAAAGCATGTGGACCCATTAATTATCAGATTGTTACATACTAACTTTCTAAACATCCATACAACTGTTGCTGACAAAATGGCTGTTCTGTTAAAATGTGCTTTAGGTATTTTACATATTTGTTTCTAATTTTTATATATTTTGCTCTGCTGGAATCTGATATATAGTTCAGACTGCTTTGTGTTTGTGGGCTTCATCTTTTTTGGAAATAAAGCAAAAATAATGAAGTTGCCTTTCAGGTGAAGACACTTAAAACATATGAACTACCTGCAGATTTGGCATTGCGTGTTAGTTTATAGTCGCACCTATAACTGGATTCTTTGCTTCTCAGATGAAATCAGTTCAGCTTTGTGTTGCTGGGATCTGAGTTTTGCTGCAGATGCAATACTTCAATAAATCACCTGTGCCAAGATTAGAGTGCTTGGAGCCGAAGTCTTTTTTTAGTCTGTAGCTCTGCATTATGGATGAGCATGCAGTCTGCAGTGCGACTACGTTAGCCCTTGTGAATTAAGGTTGCTCTGCCTTTCAGAAATTATAGTCAGCTGAAATAGGAGCAGGTATGAACATAAGAACAAAGATGTTTCTTGTCGTGTTTGCATGGCAGCCCAGAATCAGTGCAGTTGGAGCTGTGTGCATTGCTCAAGGTGAGAGTAGCACTGACAGTATTCACGGTAAAAAGAATGGAGATGGCTTGGGGGATCCTCAGACAGTGCCAAGGTAGCAGTTTGCTTCACAACACCTGCTTTTGTACCTGGCTGTAAGCTGAGGCAGAAGCCTTCTTCTGTGATAATGTCAGAGCTGCCAGATGTCAGTGCTGGGCATTTGTCAGTGTTGAAGGAGAGAGGTAAGGCAAGCTGTGCTCCCGCCTCCACACTGCTGTCTCATATTCGACTCACACGTTTCCAGAGTTTGTGGTGGGAGAGTGTAGGAAAGACCAGAAAAATGCCACTCTTCACTGGGATTCTCAGCACCAGTTTTGAAATCTCTGTTGTACATCCTGTAAGTGAATGCAGTCACATCAGCTGTCCTAAAAACTGTCAGTGAACAACAAAGTTGGTTCTGGTGGGCTGTTTTGATAGGTTGTGTTTTGCTTTGGTTTTCATTGAGGTGTTTTTGTTTGGTTGGTTTTCTTTGCTTTGTTTTGTTGGTTTCTGTTGGTTCTTGTTGGTTTGTTTTCTTTGGGGTTTTGGGGGGGGGGACTGTTTTGTTTGTTTGAGTTTGTTTGTTTTTAAAGAAGCCTTCCACTTTGCTTTGGTGATTGTGACAGTTGCAATACACTCTGTAACTGTTACAGAGTTTTGAATAAGACGGCATATCACTGCCTCAGAAGTCCACTTGGGAGAAGCAGTCATAAGGATAATGCAGCGTTCTGGGCTGTGAGTTTGTGTGGAA
Organism: Psilopsiagon aymara; assembly: GCA_024733675.1. Classification (NCBI taxonomy): domain Eukaryota; kingdom Metazoa; phylum Chordata; class Aves; order Psittaciformes; family Psittacidae; genus Psilopsiagon; species Psilopsiagon aymara. The sequence continues at coordinate 86,831 of JANRGW010033494.1, forward strand.
GTGGATATACAACTTGTCTCATCTTGCAGTGCTCAGTCAAAGGCTTGTAGCAGTATTGTACTTTCTGCCCAGAAGTATAGAGGATCTTCAATCCAGGCCAGCAGGGCACAGGAGAAAGGTGGGTACTGACAATAAGATTTACCATGTCTAATTTCATCATCTCTGTCATCCTGATAAAAACTGAGACATGGGGCTATGCATTGTAGCTCAGTCTGCACTCAAGGGAGAGAGACAAGCCACTCTAGAAGGAGTGTGATCCTTTGTCACTTGAGTTTTAATTAATAAGGGTATGTTTTTGAAGCAAAAATCCTTCCTATTATATTTTAATTCTGGCAATTTGTTAACATATAAAATAGACAAGGGATGGAGAAAAGAGTGGTCTTACTACTTGTCGTGGTTTAAGCCCAGACATAAATCAGTCAGCCATGCAGTTGTTAGCTCACTCCCCCCCTTCCTTCCCCCACTCTTGGCTGGATGGGGAGGAAAATCAAAAGAATGTAACTCCCATGGGTTGAGATAAGAACAGTCCAATAACTAAGGTATAACACAAACCACTGCTGCTACCAC
>JANRGW010033494.1:87591-100926 GCA_024733675.1 Psilopsiagon aymara
TAGTGGGCATGACGTGCTGTGGTATGGAATACCTCTTTGGTTAGTTTGGGTCAGGTGTCCTGTCTCTGCTTCCTCCCTTCTTCTCCTCCTCCTTGGCAGAGCATGAGACTCAGAGAGTCACTGGTCAGACTAAACTTTACTGAGCAGCAACTAAAACCATCGGTGTTATCAGTGCTGTTCCCAGGCCGAAAGTCAAAACACAGCATTGCATGTGCTACTAAGAAGGAGAAAAATGGCATCTACTGCTGAACCCAGGACATCACTTTAAATGGAAAGGTGGGGAGGTGGATCTGTCTATAGGCCACCTCCATAATAATCATAGCCAGGAAGGTAGGTGTAAATCCATAGGAGTCGTAGTTGCTCTCTGTCTCAGTCTTTTGCTAGTCACATACCTTTAGCTGCATGTAGCATCCTTCCACTAGCTTCTGCTTACTGCTTGTCCTTCCTTGAGTGCTCGCTCAAACTATGCTACACTGCTCGGTGCGCAGGGGCTGCCAAGTCCATCTCACCTGGGTCAGGAAAGTCGGGCTTCCAGGAACTTTAATGTTGGCATGACAGCTACAGGATCTAATGCAACCTAAGTCAGGTGTGTAAGAAGGGTATAATTAATTTTCTTAAAGTGCTTATCTCTCCTCATTGGCTAAAGAGAGAGATGGGAGAGTTCAGAGACAACGCCTGATGTTTTCCATTCCTGAGCTTAAACATGAGGAACCCATCCTCATAGTACTACAGAATGAACTGATGACATTCTTTCATGTAATTATTTGCATAATTTATTCCTTGCTAGCACAATTCAAGGTTTTCTACAATACCTTATGCTTATCCTTCCCTGTTCATATTATAAAAGCACTCACAAAACCCAAGCAGAACTGGTGTACACCACTGATTTGAGTTACATTCCTGGAACTGTCTTTGGGATTACTTAAGGAATTAGATGCCAATTGGCACAAACCCTCTGCTCCTTAACCTACAAGAAATGCAAGTTTCACTAGCATTATAGCTGGTCATACACTGAAGATAATTACAGCATTTTTAATAGCTGCAGAAGTCAAAGCATGGAGTGTTGGAAAACAAGCTAGTAAACCTCTTATTTCTTTGTAATCTGCCATCATGACACTCAGCCTTTTCTGTAAGCACTACACCATTGCACACAAACTGCAGTCATGCTCATGCTGTTCTGGAGAAAAAAAAGAAAGGAAAACCCAAGAAAGTCAGTGTCCCATTCTTCTGGACCTTGTCACTCCTATATGTTCACTTGCTGTTACTGGCTTGTAAGGTGATGTTGAACAGTTGCGGTATCCTACTAGTAACCACAGGCTTTTCTCATTCCTCCTTTTCCTTCCCTCTCTTTGATTCTTCTATTTTCTCATTTAGTAGTCTGTACTGGGTAGAGATTTTTCTGAGCAGCACTGCATTCATTATTGGGTGGTTGTCCATTTAGTCAGGGACATTTTTGTCCTTAACTACAGTGGATCGCAAAAATTGAGTCTGCACTACAATCCTAATGTATATGCCACCCCAGTTAATTTGCTCTGTTAGCACCAATATTTTGAGACACTTATCCATTTTAGCCCCATTCAGCAAAACCTGTTCCAGGGTATGCAAAGTACAGGTATTTAAACAATGTAATGTTATAAGACAAAATGATTTGTTGTCTTAGAAACCCTCTACAAATGACATGAAAGCATAAAAAAATTATTCTCAATCTTCTGTTTGTTTCTGGATTGCACCGCTGTTCTTAAACAGTTGGAACACTGTTCTAGGCTCTTAAACTCCAGTTAGTTTGTGGGTATCTTGGGCTTTTGTAAACTCCCTGTAGACACACTTTATTGTGTAGGAAAAGCTAGGGTGGGAAAGCAAGCAGGATGGTCATTTGTGAGGACCCCCTATGATGGAAAGGAGCCATAGTTCTAGTAATCTGCATACGCTCTTGAAAAACTTCAGTACACACAGGTCAAATCAGCTTGTAGTCCAGACCTTGTTTTATGGAAAGTTACCTGCAACTGAGTATCATCTGCAGTTTGAATGCCTTCCATGTATTAGTGCTATTCACAGAAAGCTGTGAGTTGCTTTCCTTCTGGATTGTCTTTCCTTCTCCCTCTTTTCTCCCCTTTACAATTTAGCTCTTCTTTTTCTTCTTTTTACATTCGAACATTTCTTTTCCAAACCATACTAGCAGTAGCCATTAGCCAATCAGTAGATCTTTTTATATTTAGCTGATAAGCACTTTGTTAATACGTACCTTCATCGGTGTTTTCCTTTGGTTCTTTTTACTCTTAAGTCAACAGTGCCAAGAGCCACAGTTTGACATTAGAGTAAGCTGATTTAACATATACCTGCTACTGAAAGCAGGTATATGCTTTCAGTTGCTTAACTTTGTTCATGTTCCCAATTTTATTTCCACCAGTGCTCTTCTTTCTCTTACCTTGGACCTGAACCAGCTGAAAATTAATTTGTAGAGGTCAGGTTTGGTCCTGGCAAAAACTGGAGTGGCAGGGCCTCCCCTTTCAGTGCAATTTACTGTTTGTTATCTGCAAAATCAAATTGCCAGATCACATTTTTAAATGTGAGCTCAATTGAAAAGGTGTGCTTGGTCAGGAGGTGCATGTTGCACACTTTGCACATCTGAGTTTTATGTCTACCATCACAAATATTGCCCCAGTAAAGGTTTTCTTCTGTCATTTTCCTGTTATATACTGGTTCCGTGTAGTCCTGATGCTGCTGCATTTTCTTTGCAATCTCATTCTCTGAAATGTCCCAGTTCGATTCCTGAAGCTTTCTTGTATTTAGAAGATTCTTGACTTAAAAAACATGCCAGTGTAAATTATTAGACAGGTGAGTAAGTCTTGTAACTAAGGCAATACATTACTCATTGGCAGTGTGTTAAGGGGAAATAGACTCTTCTGACTCTACTGTCTCTGTAGACTGTATGATCTGAAGGCCAAGTAGATCTAAATAATGAATTGGGAATCTGAATAACATTACAGGCCACATGTTACTTAACAGGACAACTTTAACCAGGTTTTCAATTATTTTTTTTTTCCTTTTTTTTTTTTTCTTTTTTTCTTTCCATATGAGAAAATTTAAGTTAGTATTATTTCAGAACAAAATACTGAAATACATGATTTCTGTTTAAAGGTTAAGACGGATCATAAAAAAGCTCCGAACATAGCTGCGAGGAAAAACACTAAAGGGTAAAAATAGAAAGAAAGAGATCAATTGTTTTCAGTTAGTCCAACAAAAACATGTGAAAGGGTTAGGCTGCAGCCAGGGATAATCAGGTTAAATATTAGTCAGCATTGGGTCAGGAAAGTTGCTAAGGCTAGCTGTAAAATCACCATAGCTAGAAGTATTTCTGTCTGGTTTATGCATGTAGAAGCAAGTCCTGTGAGAATCTACTTCAGGTTTCTTCTGATTAAGGAGTGTAATAATTTTATTCTGATTCATTTCTGTCAAAGATAAGTTCTCAGCTACCTGTAGGTATTGCAGAAACGTCAGGGAAATGACACAGTCAAACCATTTCACTAGTAGCACAAATGACTGAAGTATGCACTGAATTCTAGGTATCATGTTGTAGTATGGGGGCTCTGGAGCCGCTAACACAAGATGGATTTGGACCTGCATAAGTGATTCCAGAGAAGGACCGTGAAGATGATGAGTGGGCTGTAGCACCTCTCCTATGAAGACAGGCTGTGAGAGCTGGGTTTGTTCAGCCTGGAGAAGAGAAGGCTCTGGGGAGACTTTGTAGCAGCCTTCCAGTACCTAAAGGGGGCCTGTAAGAAATCAGGAGAGGTGTTTCTTACAAGGGCCTGTAGAGATAAGACGAGGGGAATGGCTTTAAACTGAATGAGGGTAGATTTAGGTTAGATATTGGGAAGAAATTCTTCACTGTGAGGGCAGTGAGACACTAGAACAGGCTGCCCAGAGAAGTTATGCCTGCCCCATCCCTGACAGTGTTCAAGGCCAGGTTGGATGGGACTGAGCAACCTGATCTAATAGAAGGTGTCCTGTGTGTGAAGGTTGAAACTAGAAGATCTTTAAGCGCCTTCCATCCCAAACCATTCTGTGATTTATTTTTTTTATTGCAGTTAGCTTTCATTTTGTGTTCTCAATTAGAACACAGGCTTGGGCGAGTCTGTGCAATGCAGCATTTATTTTAGAGAAGCATGGTCCTGTTTTTTTTGATTTTTAGAGTTTTTTGCTTTGTTAACAAGTTCCAAGTTAGTGATTCAACATACTTTTTTAGTATTTTGTAAGTTAACATTTGCATCTAAATGCTTACTTTTCTACTGCTTTTTCTTCCCAAATTAACAATGTAATAGAAATCAAAATATTCCTACTCAGTTGTTTTCTTGCATGCATTTTTGGTGATCCCAGCACAGTTCTCTCAGGGTAGTGAACTAATCTGTGATCCACTTTGCACTTGGTTGGTGGTCAACTAGGATAAAGAGCACTAAAGATCACACAGGTGATATAAATGAGAAACATGTATTTGCATTACAGTTACTATTTAAGGAAAGTCACCATGTTTTTTGTTTGGTCAGGGGTTTTGGTTTTTTGTTTTTTGTTTTTTCCAATTTCCACCTAGCATAAAGTGTATAGGGTAGAAAATGGTTGAGATGGTAGTGTCTCACGCTGAAACTGCTTTCATTTGGCTCTGGAGAAACACAGTTCGAAAGTTTATATTCTTCTTATATGCTTCAGTCTAAACTCTGAGGACAAGACTCATTACACAAAATTCAGGAGGCAAAATGCAAGAGGAGAATCTTCCTTGGATCATTTTGTAGGCAGTGGTTGAAAGTATAGTGCTTCAAAAATATAGTGGATATCCAAAATACGTCACAGGGTTGTGTTTTATACAAACCTGTCTTCAGCAGCTCCACTCTGCTCAGTCTAGTTTGACAAGTTCATATGTAGGCATCTACATGGCAGCTGCTTAATGTTGGTTGTGATAAATCCCTATGTGAGTCTCAAAAAATGTTTCCAGTTAAGACTTTGTCTTAAAATATCATCTTCCATATTTGTTACTGGTGTGAAAGGGGTGATATTTCATGAAGCCTAAATAGGAACAATAATGTGTCAGTTTTGAGGGCTTAGTGAAGATAAAGATTTTTGAGAAGGAAAATATTACAGTGATAAGTATTCTTGAGAGCACTCCCTTTATTCTGAAAGGCTGCTAGACAGACAGCTATTGTAATAATAGCATTGAGCTGGGGGTGCCAGGACGCAAAATATCTTCTAAATATTATGCTTTCAGGTTTTTCTATGCAGGTTATGACATCTGACATTTATCTGTCTTGTGACATCTGATTCATTCCCTGTGTTATATCACAGTATACTGAAGGCTTGGAAAATTAAGCTTTATCTTCTCACAGCTGTGCTGTAGTATTTTCCTAGAATACATCTTGTACATTTTGGTGTATTACTAAATTTGGACATCACAAGTTGTCATCATCATAAATAGCCTTCCCTTTTGGAATGCCACCTCTGTTGTTTCTTAACATTAGAGGATCTGAAAATTGCAGGAAGACATGTCTCTTGTCCCTAGTTACTAATTAATAAGCATTAAAATAGTTTTGCAGATGAACTATTGGTGGTCATGCTTTTATATTGCTGTAAGCTTATATAGTGTAAAAGCAAAATATTTCATTGAGAAAATGGTACTGTTTTCCTGTAATTCTGTTTTGCCCTTTTGTGGAAATCAGAGGCCTCACTACCTTTAATTATCAGGGTGATAATATGCTTCAAAGAATATACTTGCAGGAAGATAAAACACAGATTAAAAAAATAACACCTAAGATTATTAGCGATTTATTTCACAGACTACTTCTAGAATGTAGTTTTTATTTTGCACTTTAGACTTCATTTACTTAAAATATCTTAGTTTCTGTCACAAAGTTTCTTGTGAGTCATATCACAGAATCCTATTTTAAACCCACACTGAAGTTTTTTAGATGGCAGTTGTATGCATCCAAGTGAATCATCTATTACTGCGTGCAAGAAAACTTGTTCTGTCTTTCATCTAAGATGAGAAGGAGCTTTATGAAGGAAGTGTCAACAACCTATTAAGAATCTAATGGTCTGTTTAAAAAAGAAGAAAGAAGAACAAAAAGTTAAAATGCAAAACACAAAAGCAAACCCACCTACACTGCACCTCCCAGCTCTTTGGAATTTATTTCTCCACAGTAAAAGGAGATGCTTGAAATATATTGCATTTTACAGGAACTTATAATTGATTGCTTAATCGCACAGGTGATGTTTATATTCATAGAATCATAGAATCATAGAATAGTTAAGGTTGGAAAGGACCTTAAGATCATCTAGTTCCAACCCCCCTGCCATGGGCAGGGACACCTCACACTAAACCATGTCACCCAAGGCTCTGTCCAACCCGGCCTTGAGCACCGCCAGTGATGGAGCATTCACAGCTTCCCTGGGCAACGCATTGCAGTGCTTCACCACCCTTACAGTAAAGAATTTCTTCCTCATAACCAATCTGAACTTCCCCTGTTTAAGTTTGAACCCATTTGGTTTTGTGTGTATTTTATTTTTCCCATTTGTTAGTAGACCAATCTGAGGCTGGTCCACGTACAACGTTCTTTTTTGGAAGGTGAGTGAAGGAACTAGGGCTAACTGTAAAAGGTAGCCTCCATCGTATCTGTTGAAACAGATTCAGGTTTATTTTGGGTTCTCAGTGATTATTTTAATTCAGTATAGGAGCCGTTAGGGAGCTGGAAGAAAAGCATACTAATGTTTTGGGATAAGTAACCCCAAGGTAAGTGTGGAAGAAGGAGTAATACCTAATAACTATTAAGCAATGAGGACAGTTCCTCCTGGGCTCCAGCCTTGCCACAGCCTGTGCGAGGCCAAGACTCCGCACCTCAACCTGCGCTCCTCACTCTCTCTGGCTGATATCTCTCTCTCAGCTTCGCCTCCTGAGGAGTCATTGGTGTTAGCATAGCATTGTCAAATATTGTTTGGAGTTTCATTACACAGGACATAATCAATACATTAAGAAACATAATTTGTGGAACTTCTCTTACCGTGATTTCACTGGATTTTATGTAATTGCATTTCAGTATTTATTACATATTTTTCGTACTTTTAAGAGTATTATGCCCTCACCAATGCACATTGGTTTAAGTGTATGGAGAATGTATGTAATCTGTTTATAGCACTGTTAGGCTTGTGACACAGACCTGCAAACCCTATGAATCTTCAGGCTAAAGGCTGTCATTGTATTCAGCCCGATGTGATATCTGGAATATTTAGTAGCATCTATAACTACATAGCCATTTCTGCAGAATGAGTTAAAATTTAGTTTACCCAAATCATTGACTTTCTTTTTACCTATGCTAGTAGAACTCCCAGGGAAAATTTATCATTGTCTTATAGAGACGCTGAAGGCCTGTAGAAACATAATATCATTCCTATGTTTTCTGCACCTTACTCATACAGTCCAGCTGCTTGTCATAATTGCATAGGCTGTCATACCTTCACCAGCCTGCCTGGAGGTTATCAATCACTGGTGTACCTGGAGAGGTAGAGCTTCACCATATAGTGCAAGGTCTGTATGTCAGTGTATACTATCTGTCCATCTTTACTTAAGGCAGTATTGCAAGAAAGCTGCTCATTTCCAGACCTTGTGAATGCAGCAGCTGTTCTGGAAAGGCTTTATCTTAAGCTTATTAAAATAAAGAAGAAATCTTCTTTCCATAAGGTGAGGGGAATGAACTTTAACAGCAATAGTAGGTGAAGAGTATTAGTGTTAGCTTTCCGGTCTTGGAGAGGAAGAAACTTGATATACAAGATCACTATGTTCAAGAAGATAGGAAGACAAACCAGTGGAGCAAAGCAAAGCAGAATATCTACTTGCTTATAGATGCCTATAGATAGTGCCCAATAGATGAAAAAAAAAAAAACAGAAAAAAAAAATCTCAGTAATGGAGACTGTAATCTTCAGAATTGATTGTTGGTGAGAAATTATGGTTATTTATGGTAAATTCAGATTCTAGACTGTGCTTTCAGTCTCCCAAGGAAATGAAAGTAAATCGTTGTTGCAGTTGAGCTTGTGTAAAGGCCCATCTTTTCATTCTGTTTGTTTTGGCCAGGTTTTCTATTTTACAGTCTCATTTGCCAAAATGTCCTTAGCCTTTTCCAGGTTCAAGCGCTGCAGCCATTCCCGGTATTGAGTCAGAACTGAGAGTGGAAACTGTCACAGCCAAATTTTCTCTCTTGCTTGACTCTTGTTAAGAACAACAACAACCCCCCCCTGCCTGTTTAGGTTTACTGGGTAGTCCACAAATAACCTGAGGTTTTTCAGGAGAGAAACAAGAATCAGCATCACCGTTTGTAACAGTTATGAGCTACTAAACCAGACAGTGTACCAGCCCAGTCATTCTCTGTTAGTAGTCATCAGATTAGCTATGTACTTGACTGCTGTTTGAAGGCTGGATGGTGCTATTCCATTCACACCTGGGTGAATCTGATGTGCCTTTTAATGCAAGTCACAAAGCTTGTGCTCCTATCCAAATGAGGAGAAAAATGTTCGGGATGGATCCATTGAAGAGATTTGCAGCTCAGTTAGCATTTTTTCTCCAGTGGAATCCATTGTGAAAGAAACTCGGAATATAGTGGGGTGATGTGATGCTTAAGGAAGCCCGAAGTGAAGCTTGTGGACAAGAGAGACAGAGGCGGGATCATCCAATGAGCAATCAATCATAAATCAGTGAAAAAGCAAACTTGATCAAGCCAATGTCTTAGCAGAGGTCTTCTAGGCATAAAGCTTTGTTAGGAGATGTGAGTTGCAGTAATAAAACATGGATGATTATACCTTGGTTTGAGGCTGATTAGATAGGACATAAGGCTGATTAACCTGGATTTCTGGCTGCTTTGCATTACTGAAGTTGTGCAATGCAGGAAGAATAAGATTTGAAACATGTTTGAGTACCTAGAGATACATAGTGCCATTAAAAAACATGATGTGCATTCTTTTATACATTTCTAGATGCTTTTCTTCCTCCTCGAAGACATAAGTACTTTATAATCTGATCCATAAACATAGGAATAAAGTGAATTAAAAATCTTCAACTGTATTAGCACTGAGAAATTAGAAATTTGTTATTTGTGAATGTATTTATTGCTCTCTACGTAGTTGATGTTTCAGAAACTTACTTATTCATTAACAATTATGACATAACATTAGTGGGCTGTCCTGGAACTGCTAATTTTGTTCTTTAGTGCCTTATCCATTATTTAAAAGTGAAGCCATGTGACAGCCTTGTTTGCATTTCTAAAATACCCATCCTACCAAAAACCAGTAGCTGTAATGAAAGATTGAATTGCTGTTTTTTACATTCAAATTAAACCTTTGTTGTATATAATGCTCTGAATCTTACTGTGAAGCTTCTGTTTCCTGCTTCCCAAAGAGACATAAATTCATTTTGTTGGGTTTTTTTTTTTCTGGCTGACTGTCTCAGGAGCAGAAAATCTGCTGTTTCTCCATTGCAATATGTTGTGGAAGGGAGAAAACTTTTGTTGTATAATTTGCTTTCTTGGTCTTGCTTTCCAGAATTGCCTTTTGTTTGGACACTTTGGTAAACTTGTACACAGCCTCGTTGCATAATTCTTCTTTCGTAATTCTGAGCCTGCCCTTTCCTTTCTGTGGTTACTAAGAAAGCTAGAGGTGTGACCAACTGCCAGAAGTGATTTGAATAAATAAAAGGGATCATGAACAGTTACTTGTTTTGTTTGCATCTAGTTTCTAAGAGACTAATAGCTCATGCTTACTGTCTCTGTGTGTTTGTATTTGAGAACTCAGGCACATTTAAATCCTGTGTTCCCTGGGGAAACTTTTGTCTGCACAGATAAATTACACTTCATATTTATCAGTATGAAGTCTTAAGGTTTGGATAGGAAATTACATGCATTTATGAATGAGATTAGATAGTGGTATGCCATTGTGCTAATTTTTAAGTAGTCAAGGTTTGCTGGTTTTGAGTTTTTTTTGTTGTTGTTGGATTTTGAAAGAGGTGTGTAAATATGTAGTGTAGTAGTCTGTAAGGGAGGTAAGGACAGGTCATATCACTTTCCAGATAGGAATTGAAATAGAAGAAGGTCTCATTCTCAGCCATTACTATGAAAGTGTAGGGTGCAACACGGCCTTTATTGCAGTCAGGAATAATAAATCAGTTCCTAAGAATTCTGCTGAGCTAGTTAAGTACCAGCTTGGATCTACAAATCAGGTACGCATCTATCTAGAAATAAGGTGCACATGCACCTACAGTTAGCTACTAATAGCTATTTGTATTTATTATTAGGAACTGATGATTGACTATTGAAGGCCAAAAATAGTAGAAATTGTGTCATCAGGACTTGGAAGTAGCTTGAAATTTGGCTTAAAAATAGTAGCTTACATATTCAGCAGCACGTTTGAAGAGTGACAATGTAAGTTTCAACAGTATATTTTCTTCAGGTTTCCTACATTATTATATGTTAGTAACCAAGCCTTTTGGAAATTGTATAGGCTGCAGTGCTTTTTCAAATAATAATAATAAAAAAATGTTCATGGAATAATTAAAATGGCAAACCTCATTGCCACAAATATGCAGCTATTATACGCAAGCTATCAGCATATTTGTATTTTGAATGAGACCAAATCTGGAGTCTGTGCCATTTTTCTTGCAGATTTTGGTGACATTGTTAATTAACATAACATTAGTGCCACTTGTTAAAGAGATCATATTATTCTAACAGGTTTATGATGAAGTTTAAAAGTGTCGAGCTGAATTATGGTGATGTCACGGGTAATGCAAAAGAAAGTTATAAACAAACTGACATGAAAATGTGCGTTGAGCTTTCTTTGTATGGAAGGAAAAGAATGGAGTCGATTGATCAAAATTCTGGACACTTAGCTACTTCTTGTTACCAGAGGAGAAGGTGTAAAACACAGAAATTAGAGCTGAGAGGAAGATTAAGTAGCCTTAAAGATAAAAAGCTAATTTTGCGCGCACACACACACACACGCACACGCATACACACACAGACACACAGTCTTTTAATGCTTTTTTGCATCTACCAGCAAGATAAACTTGTAATTAAAAGTTAAATAAAAGCTATACATAATGTTCTCAAGGAAACAGAACAAACTAACACATAGGAATACACATAGAAGTGAAAGAAAAGGTCAGATAAAACCAAAAGGAGCCCATATAGCCTCCTGATAGGTAGAAATGCTGAACAAAAAAATAGTGAGGAAAGGAGACTGGATGCTGAGAACAGTATCATTGCTTTGAAAAATGAAAATGAAGAGAGAAGCTTCCTTATATCTCTAAATGGAAAAAATACCGTGGCAAGAATTTTAACTGTGTTACTGGTTGTGAACTGTCTCAGTCTCAGTCAACATCTAAGAGTATGTTTGCCCTAAAGTTTGGTTTAACTCTAGTAGCTTATTGTGGAGACACTATATAGTATCTTCTAGCAAAAGCCTGTCTTCATTCCTTGAGTACTTCCCTCAGTGAGAAATCAAAGCTAGATTTCTGATTGAGGTCTCAGTATTCTGCTTCAAAATCCTTACACTCGAAAAGGAGAGGTCTTTAATCTGAATTAGTAATTTTAATTCTGAACACAATCAAAATGTCTATGCCATCATTACTTGCCTGCTCCCTGTCAGGATTTGACTGTTTGGTAATTAAGGGGTGATGGGTGGATGCTGGTTGGTGCTTCCCTGATCCTGAAACATTCTAGTAGCTGATATTTGCATTAAGACCATGCAGTGGTTATTAGTTCAGATTCATTTTTTAGGCATTGCCATCTAGATTAACATTCTGTCATAGAGACATTTAACCAGAGATGCTGATATCCAAAGATACAGCTCAATAGCCTGTCACTGAAAGCCATATGTTGCAATTACATGACCTCTTTCATTCTGTCTCAAACCAGTGGTACAGGATCTGTTCTCTAGAAATCTTCTTTTCCTCAGTTACTGGACAGAACTGGTGGCTGATTGCCAACAATGCTGGACATAAGCTGCTTTTGTAGAGTTACCCTTTTAAAGCTGTGCTTTATTTGGAGGGAATATTTTCTCCCTCCCCCCCTCAAAAAAAAAAAAAAAAACAAAAGGCAAAACAAAAGGAAAAAAACCCTTTAGAATAAGACTGAGATGAACCTCGTGCTAAAGAGAAAAAATTGCTATGGCAAATGAATCCATTAAGCTTAAGATGTTTAAATTCATTAGGTCCCTGTAACCACAGAGAGGACTGACTGTGCTTTGCTGTTCACCAATAAAGACAAAATCAGATTAAAAGTTGTTGGCTAGTGATATAATGTATAATCTAATTTCTAGTTTCCCTTTTCCCACCCATTTCAGAGAATGTATGCATCTAAACATTTTCCTGCAACTGAGACTCAAATAAAAATTGAAAACATAGTCCTTATACTAGTATAAGTCTCTTACTGCTATATATAAGATGTACAGGTCTCGCAGCAGGTGTACTGTCTTTGAGAAGAAACCTCGGTAGTTTGGTGAAAGCTGAAACAGATGTTTTGGGGAAGCTAGTACAAGATGCACCAGATAAGACTGTGACCTAAACTGAAAGAATCCATAATAGTGAAGCCAGGAGAGTATGTGACCATTGTTATGATCACCGACATATTTTCAGAATTCAGTCCTGAGTGATGGTATGTCCCTCGTGAGCACATAAAAATGAGAAGTGGAGAGAAAAAAGCTACAGGGATTTCTTCTCCATTTGGCAAATATTATCAGGTGGATTCACTTTGCATTGAAGTAAATGTGTGTGAGTGTGTGTGTGTGTGTGTGTGTGTGTGTGTGTGTGTGTGTGTGTGTTAACAGATGTGAAAAGCTGGATGCGTGTGGAGGGACAGACATCAAGCTCTCAACTGAGCTTTACACTGTTTTTTCTTATGCACAAATGTAGCTGCAGGTTGGATACATGCTGCCTCAGGTCATCCAGGCAAAAAATACACAAGACTTTGCTGGGAAAATGAAAGAGGAAACACACGGAGGCATAGAAAGGAGGAAGCTGTCCAAATGAATAAGTTTCTCTTACCTCGTTGAAGAGAAATTTGCATTTCGCAAGTCAAGATTATCTACCAAGCTTACTGAAACAGCAGAAGTTGCTCTGTTCAAAGGCAGCACCTCTCAACATGGACTCAGCATGAAATCCAGATATAATAAAACTATACTGGAGGGGAAAGAGTTTGAAAGTTGTTGTGGTTTAGGCCATAAATCAGCCACGCGGTTTGTTCACTCACTTCCCCCCTTTTCTTCCCTCTGATCCTGGAGGGATGGGAAGGAGAAATCGAAAGAATGCAACT
>JANRGW010033495.1:0-20267 GCA_024733675.1 Psilopsiagon aymara
AGTTAGGGTTGGAAAGGACCTTAAGATCATCTAGTTCCAACCCCCCTGCCATGGGCAGGGACACTTCCCACTAAATCATGCAACCCAAGGCTATGTCCAACCTGGCCTTGAACACTGCCAGGGGTGGAGCATTCACAACTTCCCTGGGCAAACCATTCCAGTGCCTCACCACCCTTAAAGTAAAGAACTTCTTCCTTATATCTAATCTAAACTTCCCTTTTGTAAGTTTAAACCCGTTACCCCTTGTCTTCTCACTATAGTCCCTAATGAAGATTCCCTTCAGCCCTATAGGGCCCCTTCAGATACTGGAGGTCTCCATGCAGCCTTCTCTTCTCCAGGCTGAACAGCCCCAACTTTCTCAGCCTATCTTCATACAGGATCTGCAAAGACATTGCTAGGGAGGGGATTGTTTTGGGCTTGCTCTGGTCTGGCCTTAGGCACTGACTGCCAATAGCAGTCAGAATTTGTTATCTTGTGCTCCTGAATAGCATCTTCTGGTTTAAGTCTCCTCTAGAAGAAATCCACTTCATTTTCTTTTACACAATTCTGCAGTGTGAATGAAAGTGCAGTAAAAAGGGATGATCTTGATCTGAATTAAAATACTAACGTAGGCATGCCTTGCATGAGATCAGAGCCATGGTGATTAAAGCTCTTAACTGGCATTTTTTGCTTACTGGAGCATCTTCCATCAGTGAAGGAAGAAAGTAGGAAATTAGGACTGGAACCAGGAAACTAAACAAGTTAAATGTGAGAGAAATGTGAGGTTGCATAATGCATGCACTCAAGCAACCAGTGAGATATCTCTGCAAAGGCCATGAAATACAAAAGGTAGCTGTAAGAGACCAGGGTCACCTACACTTAGATCAAGTTGATAAATTCAAAAGCTCTGTCTGCAAACCTGGAAAAGCGTACTGTCATGGTTCAAAAGCATACAGTCATGGAGGAGGAAAAATTGGAAGTAACAATGTCGAAAGACAAGTGCACTTCAAACGGAACCTCATACTGCTAACTCCAGTCCTTATTTGTGATGTCTCGATCTCTTTCGTGGTGGCTGGGGCAAGGCACACTAGGCTGTATGGAATGCCAACTAACATCTTGAGTTACAAAAATCAGGGAGAAAAACAAGATCTGATTCTGTGGTGAAACCATCCACTCAGAAAATGCTTTTCAATGCAAAAGCAATAGCTGCATTGCTATTAAATGTAACCGTAAACCTAAGCTAATATAATATTCTGTTTATTCCCACTGGGTGGGTTCCTGTGAGTCTGATCTTTTGCATCTCCTTAATCCCTGCACATGCTACTTTATGCATTTTCCTTTCTAATACTCTGCTTTGCTACCTGCTGTCTGTGCGCTACATAAATTTTTGTAAGCATGTGGGATTATCTTTTTAGCAGTAGCTAGCGCTGGCTGGCATTTGCATGCTACTCTCGTTCAATTCAATTACTGATTGTCCACAGGGCAGTAATTGCAGTTTCAGGAAGCTAAGGTTAATGGGTAAATTGAGTTTTATGTCTTCCTGGGTCATAAGATACTGATGGGTAAAATGTATTTGGATAGTATAGATTTAAATTGTGGCAGGCTGTGCTAGCAGCTCATAAAGAAAGTTTAGTTGTCTGACAAAATTGAAAATGTCATTATTGATAATGGAACCCAAAGGATGGAGGAGAGCTATCTTGACCAGTTCAACTTCTGTTTTCCCAGTAAATACGCACAGCACGCAATTTGGTTGGTGAGAAAATGAGTATTTCTGGTTTTCTGCAATAAAGGCAACTTTTCCCATGCGTTGTCCAACTCTAAGTAATCATCATTGTTTGAGGGACAAAAGGCTTAAAAGAGGGCTTTGTCTAACGTAGGAGTCCAAATGAAAATTGGACATTTGCCTCCAGGTACCTGCCCGTTTTTGAAGAGGTCCAAAGGCAATCCCTGGAGTACATCAGTTATCAGCTTGATCAACAGGCCTGGGGGTTGATTAACTGTATCAGCCATCCAGTTCTAAACAGCCACTATCTAGAAACCGAATTCCCATCAAATTAATATGGGGCTTTTCTGTATGTTTCAGTTGTTTAAAAATCCTTTTCAAGTCAGTGGTTCCCAAGAAAGACTAATTTGTCCCAGCTCTGCCATGTGAAGAGGAAGAGGTTATGCTACCGTAATGGCTTTCTAAAAGCACTGTGCCTTTTAATAAAACATTAAGTTTCACATTTGCCTGTATGGCAAAGGGTAAAAAGTAACTAAAATGAATAAGAGAGAGAATGCAAATGTAAGTAGGGATGTGGGACAGTCAAGCCTCACATCTCAGATGTTACACACCAACTAGTAATTCAGCTGAGAGTCAGATCTGCCTGGTGTTGCTTGGGGCATTCAATGCCTTATGCTTTCCGTCTTTCTTTACATCTCCTCAGTCTCCTGTGGGGGGCTTCAGTGAAGGCTGACTGCACACATCTGGCCCTGTTTTCTTCCTCCTCTGGCACACTGCAGCCTTAGCACATCTGACCTCATCTTTGACCTCCCTTAAAAGCTCTTCATTAGAAAGCATGTCTCAGTCATGTCTGGAACCTTGACCTCTCTCTTGACCCGTACCCTTCTTTCTCATTTAACCCCATACAAGGCTGTGTTAGCCAGGGTCCAGAAGGTCAGTAACTGCTTATCTGGACTTTAACTTCTCAGTACACTTGGCTACTGTGGCTTTAGGCAGAACAATTAGAGGAGTGTTTGAGGAGAAAACAAAGAGAAAGTGGAGAGTGGATGGGAGTATATCACAGGTAGACTGAATTTAGATGAATGAAAGTGGGGGAGCAAAGGAAGAAGACATGATTATTATCAAGCAAATATTACTGAGGTACTGGAAGAGGAAATTGTGCTCATAAAGTTATCCTGTCAGAGTTAGTGGGGGAGATGCCTACCTTGTCAGCACTAGCTGAGCAGAGCTGAGCTCCTGGTGTGCCCAAACCATCAAAGCTGTGTCTTGCCAGTCAGAAGCAGAGGTAGCTCCCTGGGCAGCCCTGGTGAGCAAGCAGGGCTCACATCCTCAGGCCAGGGTCCAAGCACCCATAGCATGAAAGTCTTGTGCACATTTCATACCTACAGGATGGGACTGACAAGAGCCTGCAGAACACTATTGCAATGGGTGCAAAAGAATTATAAGAAAGAAAGAAAAAGGAAGAAAGAAGCAGAGAGACTGAAATGGATGAGGAAAACTGAAACAAATATCGATAATAGTAAAAGCATAGTCTAGATCTTGCCAACAAAATTGTTGGCATGTGAGTGGAAGCATCTTTCAGCTAGAATCTGCTTGTATGCACTTTGGTTATTTCTAAAATATATATGTAGGTCTGTTTTTGTGGTGGCACAGGACACCAGCCCTCTGCTTTTTAGGAAACTGTGCCAGTCACAGCAGCAAAACCTTTTTCTAGCATTGCAATACTGGGACTTGGTATCACATGTGATGCTCAAGACAGCAGAAGCAAAAGGGAGGTGGTAGGTATTTCCTGCACTGGTTTCAGCTGGGATAGAGTTAATTTTCTTCCTAGTAGCTGGTACAGTGATGTGTTTCTGTTTTAGTATAAGCATAATGTTGATAACACACCGATGATACAGTTGTTGCTGCACAGTGCTTACCCTAAATCAAGGACTTTTCAGATTCTCATGTCCTGCCAGCAAGGAGGTGGGGTGGGCACAAGAAACTGGGAGGGGGCACAGACAGGGCAGCCAACCTGAACTGGCCAAAGGTATATTCCATGCCATGTAGCAACATGCTCAGCATAAAAACTGAGGGAAAGCTGGTCAGGAACCGCTGCTTGGGAACTGGCTGGGAATCAGTCAGCGAGTGGTGAGAAATTGCATTGTGCATCACTTGCATATTCTAATTCTTCTAACATTATTATCATTATCTTCTTCCTTTTCTGTCCCATTAAACTGTCTTTCTCTCGACCCACCAGTTTGAGTCTTACAATTCTCTCCCTCCTCCTGCTGTGAGGGGGAGTGAGAGAGTGACTGTGTGGTGCTTACTTGTCAGCTGGGGTTAACCTGCATTGATTGGATAAACCTATTTAATGCCATTAGACTACAGCTTCTTATTCCTCCCTGTGGAAAGACAAGAACCTAAGCATATGGCAAATAGTTTGAAAACGTTGCTGGCAATTAGAAGTCCCATGTCCTTGACCATCCACCTCTGGCAGATCCATAATTAAGGTTAATTCCTCAAATTCTGAATTGGAATCATGAGAGTATTTTATCCCATTTATTTATATTTTATGCTAATGCAACACATCAAAGATATATCTTGGCCTTTCTTTGCCTTCCTATCATTTGTTTTCAAATTTCCACATAATATTGCTTACATTCCACTCATTCTCCTAGCATATGGTCAGCTGAGGGTGCTCTCTCCTAATGCCTAGTAATTATTTTCTGATAATACTAGTATTTCCATAACCAAGATGGATATTTCTAAGGGAATGACTACATGAGTGCTTGCAGCTGTGTTCAAAACATAGTACAGCCAAAGACTGTCATGAGTGCATGTTACACACCCAAAATTCAGTCCCAAACAGTATTGGGACTGTGTTTTAAAAGATCATCTTAATTCTTAGGCTTCTCCATGAAAATCAAAATTCTTGATATTTTAGGATTAGTCGGTAGCAAAACTCATCTGGAAGATGATTTTTTTTTCTCCCACTGAAAGTGTGGGTGGAGATCTGGTTTCACATCCTTACTCTAACTATTCTCTGTTCCTGGCCAAAGCAGAATTAGTTGGGATTGTGATCCTTAACCTATTTAAATGGCCCTTTTATAAGGGTTCAGGTTTTCTAATTATAGACAAAGATCTCAGATCTGAGGTTCTGGTGTCTCCATAGCTCTTTCCTAGGCTCTACAAGATTATATTAGCTCATGCTTCTAGCCCTGAAGAGAGTGTAATTTCATCCTCACATTTCAAAAGGTTAATCTCTTCTCATTAGCAATAAAGGGTCACATCACATGGCTAAAAAAATAGAAACATACATCTGAATCTCCTAGCCATGTGAGCAGTGGAAAAATGAACAGGAGTGGGAAGGAGTCATCACATCATATACATTACTCATCTAAATCTGGATGCTTAAATTAGGTTCCTCCACCAAGTGGAGTCAGGAGGAGTCATCTCTTTCCCTGTTAGGAAAGTTAAAAGAGCTCCTAATTTATTTATCAAAATATTTGATTTTGATTATATATCAAATACCTTAAAAAGGTGCTGTGAATATCTTGCCTTCCTCCCAGGCTCTCAACTTCTTAGGCTGCCATTCGCTGCTCCTGCTGAACTTTCAGAAGTCCACCAGAACGTCGTCTTTTGGGCTCTGGGCCAACAAGAAACAGCAAAAAAAAAAAAAAAAAGGAGCTTGAAAAAAGCCAAAAGGAAATATTTTTAGAAAAAAATCTAGAGCTGTAGAGGAGGAGCCGCAGATGTCTGTCACAGCCACAACAATAGCTGCTGCCTTCGGAGATAAATGAGCTCTCAGCCCACATGAACTGTGAGATGTGAGAGCTTAGTGAGCAAAACTGGCCATGCACTTCATAAATATTTAGGCTGAAGGACTGAAGAAGGTCATGTTTTGAAGACCTAACTACAGACATTCCAATCGCAATGGGGGTAACAAGGTATTTCTAGGAGGCAAAGGTGTCACTTCAGCAAAGCCAGGTGGGCAGGAGCTGTCAGAGGAAGGGCTTCCAAGATCACAGCTCACACAAGCATATGCCAGCATTCTGTGTGGGACTGTAAGGGCCCCTCTGCTGTGATAGTTTCCCTGCCCTTGGCTTCATCAGCCCAAAGGTTGCAGAAACCTTTAATATGAATCTAGGGAGATGCGAGATGCTGCAGGTACACCTACACATGCCATAATGGCAACTTTGATTACAGTGGAGGTATCTTTGAAAACAGAAGATCTTGAGAACTGAAGTCAGGGTGTGATTAGAAGAATTACAGGCTTTCCTAAAGGCGCTGAGGAAAACAAGAACACAAGCAAATTGAAAAATCCATTGATTCTTCTATTTTAATCTTGATGACCAGCTACATCAAAATGATCTGCCTGGAGCCATTGCAGTGAACTCCACAATAAAGGAAACACCATTTGGATCAGCAGCAGACATCAGAAGCCTTCCCAGAGGAGAGAAAAGGTAAGGAATGTAGTACTGGCCTTGTCGCTTCTCCTTTGGCAAATGACTAGTTCTCAAAAACGCTAATTAAGTTTCTGTCTTTAAAATGTGATTCCCATTTGCTCCCTAAGGTTTAAAAATAGTGAAAAGATTTCAGCAATTGATGACACTCTCAGCTGTACTAAATTAGAGCCTAGAGGAATTAGAAGCTGCTGCTGTTGTTTTCACATCATAATGGTACCTCCTTTTCTTCTCTCCCTTGTACCAGCACGCTGTTCCCTGACGCCACCCTCCTGGGCAGCAGCTACATGCCAGAGAGGTAAATCACCTGCTGTTGCTGCTCAGTGATCAGAGTAAGTTTTCTGGCACTTAAGGATTCATGTAACCTTTGGAGCCCTTCTTTGAGGTTATCCCATGGGCCTGCACCTCCATCTTTTTTCGCATATGCAATCTTGTGAATGTGGAAACAATTTTGCCTTTATGAGTGTTTTTGACAATAAGTTAACTTTACTGGTTGTGATGGAAATCCTCTAGAGTTGCAGTGCAGTGAACTAAGCTGGGCTCAGGGGATCCATGTGTGTGGGTACAGACTGCTTAATTGCATGTGAGCAATGTTGTCCTTTGACTCAGAAATATCTTTGCCTTGGGGAAAAATAATATATCCCCCGAAAATTCTTGTCTTTCCCTGTACACAGACATAATTTCTTTAATGTTGCCCTTCATTTGTCTTAACACAATTTATCGTGTAAATGGCATAAAAAAGACTATTAGTTGTTTCTACTGCAATCTCTGAATGATAAACACATGTGGTTTACTCGTGTACAGTAATTGGGCATTTCTGTGATTAGATAGTCCCTAATTAAAAACATCTCACCTGCTCTCAATATGATGGCAATAAAAACATAGCTATGTGCTGGGTTTCTGGCATAGTTTCAGCTTTTCCACAGAACTTAAATCATGACCGTATATACCAGTTAGCTTAGGCTACAGGCTTTGAAAGCTCGATGTGAGTAATGAAGAGAAAGCAATCTGATTAGCTGGTGGAGCTGTCTAAAAAGCACCTTCATTACAGAGGGGCTTAAAAAAGGAATAGAACTATACAAAATAGATAAAGATGAAATAATAATAATAATAGAATCGAACAGCATAACAAAGAAAAATGTCTGCATTCATCTGAAATTAATAATTAATAGATTACACAGTGACGTCCGTGGCTTTATATTCTTTTATTTTAATGATCTTCACCACAGCTTGAGGTCCTTTGTCTTGTCCCCTTCTACTGACATCAGCTGGAAGAGACAGAGATTAAAACAAGGGTAATTTCCCCATGGTCGTTCCTTGGCACTGTTTCTGCTTTGTTCAGCCATGAACTGAAGTTTAAAGGATGAAATGTTGTCACTCAGACTGATTCTTCTTTCCACCCCTCCTTACCAGGGTTAACCACTCAGCTAGTCACCAAGGAAACGAGTGGCTCCTTTGCCCATCTTACTGCCATCCTACAGCCTCATATTGAGAACGTCACCATAATCTCATTAGGAGGTTGAATTTCCCATTGAAGCTTGAATTCCCTTAACAGGAGGAGACTGGACTAATGCAATTAAGCAAATTAGCGTTTTGAGCCATTGCATGATATCTGTCTAATACCACGAGCAAAAGCTAGGTAGTTTTCTTCCTCTGTTAAATAAATAAATCAACAAAACCAAAACCCCAGTGCTCTCCCCACATTATGTTCATGGAAATACTGTAGTCCTCTCTCAGCAGTAGAGGTCTTTACAAATGGGAAGATAATTGTTCACTTGACTAAAAACATTGATTGCCTTCTCCTTCTTTTTCCCGGTATTCCCATCTGAGTGGTTCTGATTATTTTTGTCTGTGTAACATCTATGCTTCTAAAGGTAAAGCAGGGTAAACCTGAACATTTTGTTTTGTTCCTTTCTTACAGTACTTAACAATGGTTACCAGATCGGAAAAAAACTCCTATTGGTTTCAAGTCTATTTTGATGTGAAGTGTTTGTTAAGTGCTATGAATAACTATTTTAAAATGCACCAAATTTGTGGAGATAATTCCAGCATATTCAGTAATTCTCTAGAAATGCAGATTATTAAATGCCTAATGCAAAGCTTTTCTGCATTTTGTTGTGTGGTTTTGAGGCTAATCCAGTTCCCTCCTCCCTCCCCCACACTGGCAAGTAAACAAAGCCGTAAGAGCAGACCATAGCAAGAATCAGAATCCGTAAATCTTTGAATAATATCCTGGTACATGAGTTTCAAAGGCAGTGTATTTCTCTAGGAGCCTGGCGGAGGGAGAGGAGGAGCAGTATCCTCCTGTGGATAATGCTGGCATCTCTGTCACAGCATTTCTTCCTGGGGAGATGGAAGATGGAATGACAGGGATAGGGTCTAGGAACCTCCTACACGTATCGATTACCAAGGTTATGCTGCTGTCTGTTTGCTGTGTTCAGCTTTGAATGAGAAAGGCAGGAATAACAAGTGTATTTTAATAGATGCTATTGTGCTACCACTCATCTTCTCATGAATAAATCCCAGTCTGCCACTGGGCACTACGGTCAGGAGCGAGAACATGGGCTATTACTAAATAAAGGCATTGGGTTTACACTCCACTTTCCATAATACACAGTTCCCATCCTAAGCCGCTTACAAAATAGATATGAATTACGTAGGCAGTATACATAGTCCCAAAGGATAGATTAATCTTAGCAGTTTTGCCTGAAAAAACAAGTAACTTCAAGACTGAGTCAGTACTGAGAATATCTGTCATAAACTTGAACGTAGAGTGTAGTATAGATAATGCTGTGGTTATTTCAAAAGAGTCAACAAGCTAATAAATATTTCTGTGGACACAAACTCCCAAAATATCAGACCTGAGCTCCCGAGCTCCTGAACTGGTACTGAAGAGAAATCCAAATGTGCTGAAACAAAATACAGGACTGAGACTCACAAACAAAATGAGCTCTGCACTGTTATAGCAATAGCCACACAGTTTGGATTAAAGTATTTTAGTATTTATGGTGTCAGATAAGAACAAAAAAAAATCAAAAAGCACCAAACAAAAATATTGAAGAATTAATATTTTAAAATACCTTTTTCCCTCTTGATACCATTACAGGGGATGAATTATTTCCCTGTGTAAGTTCTTACATAACAACTAGTAATGTTTTACACATTTTGTTTTTCCCTCCTATCGTGTTTGGATTTAAATATAGCCTTAATCCTGCATATCCTGCTTTGAAAAGCTTAGATCTGTAATGTATTGTATAGTATTCCTTAAAAGGCTTTGCTCTGTAGCATGTGCTAGCCTTGGGCTAACAATATAGATTCCAATTCTTAACCTTATACTTGATAGCTTTGCTTGGATAATATTCTTACGAAGAGAGGAGTGTTCACCTAGATTGCAGGATCCATTCATACTTTCCTCATCTTTTTGGGAATTTGTTAAAATAGTACATTGCTTTGCCTCCTGAGGTAGTGAGTTCTTTTCTTGAATGGAAACAGGATGGTGTGCAGAACACCAAATTAAAGCAATTAAAGAGGGCTTAAAAGTTACAAAGTTTGACAAGCTCAAAAATAATGAGCGACAAGTGCCAATTTACACAGATGTTAAAGATATTTTTTGGTCTTCAGCAGAGAACACAACTGTTATAAAAATTGATGCACATCTCTGGAGTGTGGCAGTGCAGATTTTTATTAAGAGTCCAAAAGATGCAAGGACACAATCTGTGTGTGGCATGCAGAGACACTGTCACCTCCAAATCCATTACTGTTTGCAGACAGCAAAAAGGATGAGTCAGGTGTGTATACTTCTTCATTCAAATGATAGCTGTCATACTATAATGGTTTGTGTTATTGTTCCCTGTTTATTGCTAAAGGGAAGTGTCCCAATTTTAATATCAGCATTTTGTCTTGAATAAATCCCACATGCCTGGTGTTTGAGAAGCAAGATTGATTTGTGTAGAAAAGGTAACTAACAGCAAAGCAGAACAGGGGAAAGAAATATAAATAATGGACCCTTAGTGTTCCTTTGCAGGAAAGGCTCTATTTATGAAGCAAATGATACAAAATGTATGTATTCATAAATTAAAACTGAGAGGTGGCACAAACATAAATGCACTGTTATTGAAATAAAACTGCACTGCTGTGCTTCTTGTGAACCACCATGTTATACTGGCACTCCTCAGAGCAAAGCTGCTTACTCTCATGGGTGAGTGGCTTCTGCACTAGTGAACACAGAGAGCAGAGGGATATCCTCATGCGACCAAGGCCTGTGATGTGTGGGGTGGGTTTGTTAGAAAGAGACAATGCCAGCAAGCACCATACACAGCTATGGTATCTCATGGGGCCTCCACCAACCCCTTCCTTCTCCCTGCCCTCCAGCACCCACCTCTTCTTCATCCACTTGGAAAGGTCAAGTGAACCATGGGAAGGGAGGAAGGTATAAGTTGTTGTCAGATTGCAGTGGGATAGTCTTCCAAATATACTGTATGTCATAGAATCATAGAATAGTTAGGGTTGGAAAGGACCTTTAAGATCATCTAGTTCCAACCCCCCTGCCATGGGCAGGGACACCTCACACTAAAACCATGTCACTCAAGGCTATGTCCACCCTGGCCTTGAACATCGCCAGGGATGGAGCATTCACAACTTCCCTGGGCAACCCATTCCAATGCCTCACCACCCTTACAGTAAAGAATTTCTTCTTCATTTCCAATCTAAACTTCCCCTGTTTATGTTTGAACCCATTACTCCTTGTCCCCTCACTACAGTCACTAATGAAGAGTCTCCCAGCACCCCTATAGGCCCCCTTAGAGGTATTAGTTGCTGGAAAGTGACGTAGTTGGTAAGCTTGTTTCTCTTTTTTCTCCTTGTCCAGATTTTTTCCCCCAAATTCTCCACGTTGCTATGTGATAGTAGTGTTACAGAAATCTGGTGTGCAATATAATTACAATCCAATGCTAGTTGTCTGTAATATGTGCTAAAACAGGCTAAGCACAAATCTTCATTAAAGGCTGAAAGCTTGATCCGGATCCCACCTCTGAGATGTTCTCAGCACACACAGTTACAATGCCCAATAGCTAGGGTTTTAGGTGCTGTTGACCAACACAGTTTCTTACTTTAAACACACTGATTAATTCTTTTTCAAAACAAACTGAAATTATGTTCTTAATTATTGAGATCTTTTCTGACCGTCCTGGCAAAATGGCAGCGCTAAGAGGGTTCTGTGAAAATGGACCGATCATTTTGGGTGCTACAAACTTTCTGAGCTTCTCTACAGTCTGTCTATGGTTTTCCTTCAAATATACCATTTTTACTAGGATCAGTTCTCCTCCACTCCATGTTTACTCCTGTAATTTTTCTCAATGCATTTTTTACGTGTTAATTTAGTTTTCCTTTAAGCTCTGATGAAGACCACATTTTAGCTCATGTTTTAAAAATCCTGTAGGGTTTCCTCTCATACAAAAGAGGTGAAGAAAGGCTGATCCATTTTCTGTGTCTTACCATTACATTTTCTGCTCTATCATACATTGCCCTTTAACTTCACTTGATTTACCTAATTCTAAACTTCCAGAAATCTCTCTTTGGCATATTTAATTAATGTAAAAATGAAGGATGTTCTGGGGTTAAAAGCACAGAAATCAGTTAGCACTGCTGTTTTCAGATACCACCAACCTGGCATCAGGAGTCAGGACAAGTGTTGTGAGGTCCTACCTAATAAAATGGCGAGAACTTGCCATAAATAATTAAGGACTTGAGATTTATTCAGAACAATTATGTTGGAAATTCCTGAAACAAGTAATGAGTTTGGGAAAAATGTAAATGGATTTTGCAAACATACACAAAAGGTAAATATGCTGGATATGTTTTAAAAAGAATTATTTGCTCATCTCTGGTCCCCAGTCTTGCATGGGTCTAAATTTAATTTACCACAATTGTCTATGTCCTAATTTCATGAAGATTTTCATAGTCTGTCACAGTCTTGAGCCACCAGAATAAAATTTTGCTATCAGCAAATTTGATGTGTGAGGGCATTCACTTCCACTTCTAAATTGCCAATAAAACGTCAATTCTATTGCGATATTCCTTGACTACTACAACAATTAACAGCTCTCCATTTTTGCCGGTTATCCCTGTGTACTTCCCACCTTTCAGGAAGTTCAGACTTTGTCACAAGGTGAATTGTCGAGACGATCTCCACAGATTTTACCAAAACTCTTCAGAACATTTTTAATAGATGGCAGCTTCTGTTTGTGGTGTGTTCCATAGACTCCTGGTATTTAGAAGAATGTTAGTTGTCCTGTTAAAGTCTCAACAGTTTGGTTTTATTACTTTCAATTAATGTCTACACTACACCCCATGCTGAATCACCCTCTGCACTCTCCCAGAGGGTTAGCTGGTTTGTGATTTCAGCTTAGTGCTGACATTCCCTCTTGGTAGGGAGATCATCCTCCTCTTTTATTTCTTTATTCTGGGCTTAATCTAGTCTGACCCAAGTGGTCACAAACTGATTAACCCACTATAGTCAATGGATTTAACTTCCTGCAGGGACACAGCAGATGCAGGGCTCCAGCTCACACCCCAGGCCACACTCCCAGATCATCCACATGCTCCATGGGCAAACCACTCAGCTCACCAGTCCCTTCTTGGAGACAAGCGACACAAAACCCTGAGACAGACAGCCATGCCCATGGCAGCATGGATAGAAGAAAAGGTGGAAAACCAGACCCCAGTCCTATGTCCTCCCAGCTCAGGGCTAAGGGGTCAGGGTCAGGGCAAGTGCCTCTGCCTCTGGATGTGGGCAGCATTGCCTGCACCCCACAGTGGTGCTGCACCCTGCTGTGAAGGGGGCTGGTTCTCACTCCTGCCACAGCAAAGACACTTCTGATATATTCACTGCTATGGCATCCCTCTAGTAAGTGTTGGTTCTTACTGAGGGATCAAATAAATTCATTTAGGAAGTTGCAGTGTCACTGTGAGAAAGGCAGCAGCATGAGCTTGTAATCACTCCCAGTTCAAGATACATATCCAAGAAACTGAGGTTTTGCTTTATCTTGTCTTTAATGTAAAAAGATCTTCATATGAATTTTGTACAAATTATGCGCAGGTAAGGCAATCAAGTGCATTTAACATATCAAGACTGGTCAGTGCTAGCACTGTGCTGTCACGTCACAATCTTAAAGAGAGAATATTAGAGCTGCAATTCCACTGCCAGACAAGAAATAAACCAGAAAATATTTCTTCCTTCAGAACTTTCTTCTTTCAAACTTTCTTACAAGTTAAAATACTAGAAAACTCTTCCTCCTCCCCCTGTTGTTTTCTGACCTGGAAGGGCACTTCAACATAGTTTTGAGTTCAACCCTACAAATTCAAATGCAGTAAATCAATTAATTATCAGATTGTATCTTATTCTTTATAAAATGCAGGCACTTCCAGTACTAAAGAACTGCTTCAAACCAGCCTCAGAAAAGAAGAGCCAAAAATGTTGTAAAGATAAAATAGGTGTCCGGTTTTTGAGCCTTGTTTTTGGAATTCTAATAATTCAGCACTAAGGGCTCTTCTTGGATATGCTACAGGCATCTGCTGATCTGAACATATTTTTTAGTGAATGTTAACTCCCTGTTTGAAATGAAAATCTATATTGATGAACAATTTGTTACAGTTACAGGGAAACATCACTATCCATTCTGCTACTGATCAGAAACAAGCTGTAATACATCATGAGGCAAGTAAAGTATGCAAGCAAAGATTACTCTTTGAATTCTGAATAGGAGATGCTAACAGTAATGATTTAAATTCACAAATTAAATCAATGACTTATTTACTGAAGGCCTGTGGAACCCTGAACATACCACTAGTACTATTTTTGGTGGGTTATATTGTGCATAGATTGTATGTATACAGTGCCTCCATCTACCCCTGCAGTGAGTGGCCCATCTTCCAAACATCCCTCTGATGTATAGAAAGCAGTCTTACTTGCATACATTTCTCTTTAGGTCAGGATAACACATTCATGCTCATTGGCTTCTGCTCCTTCTGGGCCTTTGTTTTATGGTACTCAAATACTGATGGATGAGAGTTTGTACTTTCCTTAAACAACATTGATTTCTCAGTGGATTGTGGAACCTTCTTGGCTGAGTCTGAACTGCAGGAGGTAACTACAGGCTTGTCTCAAAGATGCTGAATAACTGAGAGCTTGACTGTCACACAGGGATGCAATGACATGCTCCAAATTTGGATGGGAGAGTTGGAGAGGAAATTCCATGTGGAAGCACAGGCAAGGAAGCAGACTTCAGTAATCAGCTTTCCTGAGCACTAACAGAACAGCAGATGCACCGAGCACAAAGCGACTCCTAAACCGTTACAGTCAGCGTATTTGTAAGAAGCAATTGTTTGGGTTTTTCAGAGGCAGGAAAAAAACCTAGGGAGCAGCTGTCTCAAAAAAAAACAGACTTAAATCAAAACCAGCTACAGCTTTGAAGTGAACTGGCACTAAAGCCAGAGGTCCTAAAGGTTTGGGATCAAATGGAGGTAGATTAATTGAAATTTCTGAAAGGAGATAAAACAGAGAATACAGCATGTCTGCCCACAGCATCTTAGGAGGAACTGAAGTGGAAATGTTAAAAAAGTTGGTATTTAGTTACTGCTGAGAACAGTTACAATACTGCTAAGTCTTCTTAATAATGGTCAGAAAAGAAGCAGCTGAAGAGGTGCTAGGGGTAGGAGGAAATAATATAGTGGGAATGAAGCACTGTGGAAAATTACTCACTCTTTAATTGCTAAGTTTGGCGCAGATATGTCTAGGAAGTTAATCCTCTTGAATGTTTGCTATATTGGTATATCAGTTATCAGAGTGGGTGTGTGTGCAGAATGATATTTTCTGGAGTTTTCTTCAGCCAACTGTACCAATAGAAATGGATAATTTGTAATATTCTGTGATTGATGTTTTGCTTAGTGTCAGGTGACACTTTCCATGAAGAATATCCAAGCTAATAATACTGCCAAACAAGAGTCATCTTATTAGTCTGCTCCCTTGAAATGTGTACATGATTCTGAGAAATATTTCTCGCGTTTAAGTAATATCAAACTTTATCTTACAAACAGTTTATCCAGTGTATACCAGTGTGTACCAGTTTCAACAAGAAACTGTGAAAACCTCTATCTTCAGTCAGTAACAAGTATGCTTTCTTTTTCCTGATTGAATGCCTGATAGATTAATGTTACCTTTCTGTGTCAGCTCCTTACTGTCTATGAAGGAAGACTCAAAATGCACTGTTCCTCCTTTGGTGCTTCTGATTAAAGCCAGTCTTTGATTATCAATGATTCTTGATTTATTTGGTCTCTCCCTTTTGAATATCACCAAACATCCAGGGGTTCAAAGCTATCAAATGTTTTATGGCTTTATAAGTCTTCGTTTAATATAGTTATGTCCCCATATCCCCCAGAAAACCTCCTCAAACCCTTAAACAAAGAGTAGTGGCCCATTGGATTGAGTGGCACCTGCAGGATGTGAGGGTTAACCAGAAACAGAAGAACCTGTATCAATCCTACTTTAAGAGACACTTGTTGAAATGCAAGAAATGATCCCTTGAAAGTTAGAGAGCTAAAAAATGAGTGGCACACAGGTCTATGCTACAGACAACACCAGATCCTAGGTACTTGTGCCTACAATGGGGAGAGGATGATAAATATTTAAGTGTGCATGTAGGTGTTTGTTGAGGTTGCAGGTGTTTTGTGAGGAGACATTCATTTGATATTGGAAATTGCATGTTTGCCTTGCTTAGTTCTGAAATAGACAATAACCCTAATGCGTGCTCTTTGGTTCAAAGATGTCCCTTGGGATGATAGCACAATATATTAATTTTGGAGGGTTTTTTTTCATTGGACATTACAGTTGGCTGTACTATGCAGAGATGGGACAATGGGTAATAGACCAATTCAGGCCTCAGCATGAACTTTTGTTACCCTCCAGCAGCCGCTAGCCTGGAAAAAAAACAACCTGCCTTGTAACACTGAACCTGTAGGACTTTACATTCTGGCTCTTTGCTGTTCCCTTGGCCATTGAAAGTGTGCACACGTGGGAATGCCTGCCCCTAACAGGGTTGCAGACCTCAGCCCAGGTAGGGGTGGTTAACCCAGAGCTCGAGGAACCTGGGGAAGGTTCCTCCTTCTCTTCCATGCTCGGGAAGGGGAGGGAGGCTTCACCCATGGGAACCACCTGCTGCTTGCACAGGGAAGCCCAAGCTCTCACCCCAGCAAGGCTGTAAGAGCCATGTTTGCTTCCCAATCTCAGGAGATTCACACATGCACACAAAGGCTCAGCACCACCAGAAGTGGCTGACAGCAGTAAGCAAGCCCCAGCAGCTCCTTGGTATCTGGGGGTTTAATCTTTAATCCCTGCAGAATGGAGGAGGCTTCAAAGCCAGTCCTCCCACTTGCTGCCCTGCCACATGGCCACCAGGTCCTCTGCAGAAGATGCTGCTGTTTTCTCATCAGATCTGATTGCTGGTATGCTTTGTGTGGACCTCAGTCCCTACCAGAAAGCATTAGTGGTGACCACATGATGCCTGGGGCTGCATTGCTGGCTCTGAGTGAGCAGGGATGGACATATTCAGGGAGAAAGCTCTGGTCATCCATGGAACTTTATGGCCAAAATTAAGACAGCAAACAGAGCTAGGAGTCTGTGGGTTGGGTGGTGGGCTTTGGAGGATCACATTTTTTGGGTGAAGGTGACTAAAGTTTCTCAATCCTTCTGCTGCTGCTAAAGTCCTTTATAGGAATTAGTCATGCAATTATTTCCATTCCCTGATGGAATTATGGCAATCAGTAATATTGTTACTGCAGGACAGGAGCTCCAGTAAAGAACTGAGACCTTTAATAGTGGGGCTTTGTACAAATAAGGAGCAAGCAGCCAGAATCCAGCTATAACTCCTTGAACTATGAATAAAGCTTTAAAAAAGGTCTTTGGGGCTTTGAATCCCCCAGGGATAGCAGTTGAGAGAGAGACTGCAAAAAAACCCATAGTGTTTCTGTACTTGAAAATGTCACACATTTTGTCTGTTGCACCTATGCCTCATTGCGGTTGTTAATATGTTACTGTAACTCCTGCTGGCCCTGATTAGGATTCCCCTGGGATGGTATAATCACAGAACACAATGTGGCCACCAAGAAATTACAACTCATAATCTGCAGCACATAAAGGGGGAATAATGATAGACTCGACCAGAGAGATATGTGCTGGTTTATCCATACATATGGCCAGTATGGATGAATTTGCATCTTCATTTACTCTTTTGCTTTAGCCCCATGAGCATCAGTGCTGTCTTATAACTCTGAGCCTGGCCATTGTAAGTTAGCTGTTCTTACAGTGTCATTGAAGTAAATCTCAAATAAGGATTTGAAACAGGAGAAAATAACAGCTTAGGTTTAGGCTACTGTAAGCTGGGCTGGCTCAGGGACAAATTTACGTTTAGACTGAACCTCTTCACATCATCTGTAAGTAACTGTAAACTCTCTCATGCCTCAGCCCTACAGAAGAATTTAGGCAGCCCTGCACTGCCAGAAACCATGCCTTACGCTTTGTAAGACATGTGATAGCTAATCTAAGTAGTCAGCCTCAGCATCTACTTTTCATAATTATTTGTGCAAGTACAACTCGGTTTATCAAATGTCTGCATTAATCAGACAAAGGATATCAGCATTGCCAAAATAAATCTATTTTAAAAGTGTTATGTCTGATTATTTGTATTTTTCAACCAACACCCAGACGTCCTGTTATGTTAAGAGCTACACAAGCATGTAAGAAACAGTTCCACCACCAGGGAGTGTATGACTAATTCAAGATAAGAGAAAACAATTGGACATTACAAGCAAATAAAGGGAGAGGAGAATGAGAGCGGGCATGATCGTCTGTGACTGAGTATTCCTATGAGAACTGTGAGTGAGTTTTAAATAAAGGAAAAAATGGTTTGATATAAATAAATAGGAAATATGATATCAGTAATCCTTACTGAGCATTTGCCTAGCCCAATGTAGATTTCTGTGGTATGTACATAGCTTTCATATTAGGGTCTTATTCACACCGTGCCTATTTACACCACTTTCACAGGGAACTCCAAAAGGCATCGCAGAGACAGCAGAGGACAGAGGAACACAGCCAAAACACTACAGCTGGCCTCCTCATACCACACAACAAATCTGCCATCTGCACCCAGCCAGGCACGTGCCCAGTGAAGGTTATGGAGGCTGCATTTCTTTGTTATTAAATGCTTCATACTGCCAGCACAACATAAAGGGATCTTAGTGGGACTGAGCGTTTGTCTCAGCCTAATGAGTTTTGCTGCTGCATGTTTTCAGTTCCAGAGCTATTCTGCTTGAGCATTAATGTGAATAAATCACTTCATTAAGATGCCTACTTGAACTGGTGCTGCCTGGAATAACAAACCTTACTGTATATTTCAATGAGAGGAAGATGTACAAAATAAAAGGATACATGTTTACAGAAGTCTCTGCTTTCCCGTACCCTTTCTGATCTGAGGTCACCCTGCCATGTCATGGGCCTTCAATTATTCTGAGCCTTTATTTATGAAGAGCAGCTCCTTAGAAGTCAGCTTGAGTTCTGGTCCTCCTTGCCTTTAGGAGCTTGTGGTCAGTGATGCACAGCAATATAACAAGGCATCTTAAAAGAATAAAGTATTTAGCAGCTGAAACAAAGAACTTAGTGGAAAGAAAAAAACAACATAAAATTGCAAAAATAGTATTTATTCATGTATTTTCAATGTAAAATTTACAAGGTAAATTTGTGAGAGGAAACTGGGCTCTTTCAGGCACTCAAGTGTCTCAGATTAATTCTCCTAGACAATTCCCAGCCTTTTGTGAATGTGCTCCTTTCTTCACATCCCTAATTCTTTTCCCATCCAGTGCAAAGAAGCCTGGCACTATCTCTCAGCTATTGTTTGTAGAAAAGTGCCTTATCTTGAGCCATACTTTTTCCTTTCATTTTCCTTTTGAATTGAACTATTCTGTTCATGGAGCAAAGTCAAAACAGGGTGCTCGTAAATTATCACAGCGCAGTTCCCTTTTCATAACAGTCATAAAAGACATAGCAAATCTAACAGATGAAGCTGGAATTCCTATCTATTCTTGAAAGTTATAACCAAAACCAAGTGTGAGTGGCAATACAGTAAAGCAAAACAACATTTGTGATACCTCTCATCTTGGTTAACATCCATAATATTTAGTATTTACATAATAATTACTATTTTTCGGGATGAAACATGGCAATTGCCATCTCCTTCACCCTCTAGCATTCTTGAAAAGGAGCATTACTTGAACTGACCAGTAGCATATTGCCAGAAAAAAAAGCCCAGCTAAGAGCACAGCAGCTTGGTAGGAAACACTGGTAACATGTGATGGCCCGACACAAATGCTATGTCATTAAAATGTAACAATAGTTTGTGTTTCATAAGTCACCTTCTGTGTCAAAGCCCACCTAATACACTTCGTATTGCTTCTGTAGCCTCAGAATCACCCAGTCATCATTGGGTCATCTCGCCCAATCATGTGAATTACTGACATTGTACACGGAAGGAGAATGAGGGGGCTCACACCTGTGCGGAGGGCTGCTATTTTCCCTTCCTCAGAGTATTTTGTATAATTTTTAAAGGCCTCGGCCAAACCAAGTCTCCCGGGAGCTCCACTTGATGCGCAGCCCGGCAGCAGCAAGTGCATCTTTGCCACAAAAGGCATTTTGCGGCGTGACCCGAAGGGCACCTCTGGATGCAGGAACCAAGCCTCCCGGCAGTGATGCCAAGGGGGGAAAACCGTGAGCAGTGACAGAAGCAGATTAACAAAGAGATAAACAAAAATAAACACCACCCAACTACAGCGAGAGATCGCCTGGTGGGTGCCCTGGACCCGCCCGGGGAGGGGGGGGGGGCGCTGGCAAAGGGGGTGTCTGTCCCACCGGCGGGGACTGGGAGGAACCCCGGCAGCCTCCCCCGCCGTCACCGGCCTTCTTTGGGGTGCCTGGCCCCGCCGGCAGTCCGCCCATTACCGTGCTCTCCCGGCTGTACTGCCCACGCCGGTAACCCGGGGTGGTGCCAGAAGGGCTGCTCCCAGTTCCTGGAGAC
>JANRGW010033498.1:0-34939 GCA_024733675.1 Psilopsiagon aymara
GGCTGCTCTGAATCTCTTCTCTGCCCAACCTGTAGCTGTGCCTGGGGTTGCTCCAACCCAGGTGTAGGACCTTGCACCTGGCATGGTTAAACTTCATCAGGTTGTCACCAGCCCACCTCACAAGCATGTCAAGGTCCCTCTTCAGCATATCACCCAAACCACCCAGCTTGGTGTCATCGGCAAACTTGCTAGGGGTGCACTCAATCCCACTCTCCATGTCACCGACAAAGATTTTGAACAAGACCGGACCCAGCAGCGGTCCCTGAGGGACACCACTTGTTACTGGTCTCCAGCTGGAGACAATGGACATTGAGTCATTGAGCACAACTCTTTGTGTGTGGCAATCCAGCCATTTCTTTATCCACAGCGTGGTCCACCTATCAAATTGATGTCTCTCCAATTTAGAGACAAGGATGTCATGTGGGACATGACAAGAATAAGAATAAGAAAAGAATAAAAATAAGAATAAGAATGAGTAAGTATACACATGTCTCAAAAGAGAGCCTGAGACTTTGTGAAGTAGTGTGAAGAATGTACTATGCCAGAGTGGATTTTTCTAGAATAAAATTCAGGGTAATGGCTTCATTCTCTGGGATATAGAAAGGTGTATGAAAAGATACTAGGGATGCAAATGTTGATGGAGTTGTTTTGGAGGAATGTTTACTGTGAAGGGACTGAACCCTGGTGCAACACCTACACTGCTCTTTAGGTGAATGGTCCCTGAGGACACCTGCCCATAGAAATAAAAATAGCTTTCTCTTGGACAAGGCCAGTCAGAGTGTCTCAAACAGTGTGAAAGAGAGAGTTAGTAATCGATCTGTCTCAGCAATCAGGATTCCAACACTCTTGAGTTCCTGGATACTGCTTATTAGAAGTTAAATATAGCCCATGTGGCTACTCTTACAAGTTTTGGGAAGAACACTTAATTAACAATTACATTGTACTCTAGCACTGTACAGAAATACTTAGCATTATGAAAATTAGGAAAAAAAATGGTTTCTAAAAATGTTTCTTAGAATTGCTCTCACAATAGTTGATGTGTCCAGACCACTCTCAGATTTAACTTGCAGGTATCTTCTCCAGCACCATTCAAGAGCCTTGAAGGATGTCTCTTTGGAATGTGTTTCCTAGTCTATTTTAAACCATGTTTTCACTACTGCTTTAAATGTAATATTTGACTGTGTTTCTTTGGATGTTTTTATGTACTCCTAGTGAAGGGCTTTGAATGTGCCTCTGAAAACAACTAAACAACAAGTTGTTGTTGCCATTGCTTCTTGATCTTTCTGGGAGGCTAGTCCCACACAAACCTCCTTCTCTCTCCAGAATACTGCATATTGTAAATACAACAACAACTTTCAGTTTAGTCAGAGCAGAAAAATGTGGTAGCTTTCTCTTCTTTCAGATCATGAATTAAGTTTTTGTTTCATGAATACCAGTTTCAATAGCTGCACTGCCATTTATGTTAACCAAAAGACCTCAGATATAACAAAAAGCATGAGTGTTGTGGTGAGATGCCATTTCAAATTTGCCATTCTGTGACTGAACAGAGCATTATATTTAGATGTGTTCCCAGATTTTTATTCCTTATTACACTTTTAGAGCTCTTTATGTGCTGTAATCACAGGCATTTAGTGAAGAAATTATATGAAAAGGTTTTTCACTTCATATGGCAGGAAGATGTAAACTTTCTGTCTGAATCAGTGAACTCTGACACTTCATATAGTGATAGCTTTAGCACTACTCATCTGACTGAAGAGACACTAAAGGAAAAGCAAACTACAAGAAGAGGAAAGGACAATATTATTCATGCTATATCTGCTCTCCAAATCTAAACTAAAAATCATTCTCCCCATCCATAAGGGTTTTTGAGATTTTGCAACTTCTTTTTTTATGCAGAAATGGGAGGAAGTATTGAAGGGTAGGAAAATATAAACTGATCACTAAAGAAGAAAAATGTGGGGTAGATGAACTGCATCATTTTATATGGGTGTGTTAGAACTTTTTCATTTTGTTTGTGGCCTTTTTAATATGATTCATTATTCGAAGTGAGTTAAAAGATTTACAGAAAAACATAAGATTAGAAGGTAAATTGAAACTTATCTGGGACAGTGAATGAAGGAAAAGAAAGCAGGCAGGCAGGAATTCAGAAAGGAAGTTAGAAAGGAAGGCAGGAAGGCAGGCAGACAGGCAGGAAAACTACAGCTACATCATTTGTGCAATGTTCTATTGGTTTAGGTTGTACATTAGGGCGTTCTGATGTTCTCCCATTCTTCAGTCAGGTGAAGAGCTATCCTAGGAATTAGATTGCTGTTAGGAAAAGTAGCAGCCCAAAATATTTCACAGAGTGTAGACCAGATATGTTTCATAGATACGATTTTCAGAGAATTTCCTTCCAGCACATTCAGTTGAATTCTGAAGGCCTGGGCTTCTGCTGACAGAATAGGGCACCATGCGCCCCACCATGTCCCTCACCCAGCATGTGCCTGGGTACTGCTGATGCAGGGCAGCTGGACTTCTAATGTCTCAGCTGGATCCATCCTGTGCACTACTCCATTTATCACTATTGGAAGAGTTTTTTAATCTTGCAGACTAAAATGACTTTCAAAACAAGAAAGGAAAAGGAGTCAGATCACCTGAACTAAACCAGACTTTTTACATCTCAAAAAATGTCATTTAGAGATAACACTTTCAGTGTGATTCCTTTTTGAATGACGGACCATTTCTCCTTTTGTCAGAAAGACTCTATGCATGTGTCTTTCTTTAACTAATTTTTCTTTTTACAGATTTCTAAACCCATTAGCACTGCCAGCTACTGTGCCTCTGATTTTAGTTATTTTCTCTGGGTGCTGAATATCCTGTTGCCACTGATCAAATCCCCATAATGTAAAGACTTCAGTATTGTCAGATTCTCCCATATATTTTGGCTTAGAGTCACAATGAAGCAGTAAAGGTGCATTTGCCATTACCAAGTATACACAAAGCAATGCTCTACTTATTGGGAAACAGAATTAAGATCTTGTACAGCAAATGTAATAGAGGTAGAAACCAGTACTTCTCGGTACTTCACATCTTATTTCCCTGTTTAGTCTCTATAGCAGGTCATGCTGGATTTGATCTTGTGAGTGTTGAAGCCCAGATTTCTATTACTGTATGCACTGTAGTGATCACCAGTTTAGGGATTACTTAGGTGATCTGCTCCACTGTTCTGGTTGAAAGGACCCCTTAATTCAACAGCTATATGACATTGCTACACTTGTAGTTCTGCCAGTGTAATTTGTAATTTTCTTCCTCCATGCTTTAGAAAATTATCATAATCCTTCATATTTCGTGTTTTACAATGTAAAGCGAATTAAGCTATTCTGGTGTCTTGTGGCCTTCTGTAATCTCCTCTTTCCTCTCCATTCTTCTTTCATCATTGTCTGAACTAATCTTTCTCAAATATGACACCCAACTTTGAATTTAATTGTGTAAAAGAGGTTCTTGGCTGCAACAATACTCCATTTCTGCTGTAAGTACTTCACCTAATACATAACAGTATCATGTTTGCCTTTCTGACTGCATCACATTGGCAACTTGTAATTGCTCCTTACTAAACTTCATACTAAGCTCTTCCCCTTCACAAGTCATTTCCAACTGATCTTTCTGTTATGAGTCACTACAGGGTCAAATTTTTCCTAATCCAAGTACAAAGAATTTCCATTGGGCAAAAAAAATTTTTCTCCTAAAAATATGGAGTAGTTTCATTGCAGTTGTTCGTGATAGCATGAGATACTAAGAAGTTTTATGTTGGACAGATTTACAGTACTCTGAAGAGTACTCTGTGGACTTGCCATGCACAGAAAATGCTGAATAGTCATGCCAATAAAAAGTCCATTGTATATCACATCATTAGTATTACTAATTGCATATCATTCATTTGGATCTTTTTACATCTGAGTCAGCACCAAAAATATGACAGATATACTGGAAAACATCCAATTTAAACTAAAAATAAATAGAAGGAATTTCAGAAGACTCTCTCAAAGCTTAGCTCTCTAAATGTAAAAACCTCAAAGTAAATTCACAAAACTGCTTTTTGCCCTTACCATACTATTCTACTCTTTCTGATGATTGACATGAGACTTGCTAAGAACTGTATAGAATTGTGTTGGGTACAAGTTTAGCAAAACTTTTAACTTTAATACAGAGGAAAAGTGGTGTATTACTTCTTCCACTTAAAGGAACAATCTCTACAACTGTATTTTAATACCATTGTATTGAGAAGCTGCTTTGCTGAAGGAAAATGACTGTACTATTTACCTAGAATTCAGAATTGCCCATAGTAAAACAAACTTTAAACTAAAAATCCCATGCCAAGAAAATGGCAATATCTGATATTATGCATATAAGAACACCCAAACCATAGATCGACTTTGAAATCACAAATTGAAATTTAAGTATTGAAACTTTCAGCATTTGTCTTGGAAATAATTTTTTTTTTTTTCTTTCAGTACTTCTGTCTCTTCTGTTGCAGGCATATGTATCCCTATGTTTACCAAAATTTATCTTCAGTCGTCAGCTTCTGTCTCTCCATCAAAAAAAAAAAAAAAACAAAGATAATGAACCTTATGCAGGAAAATGCTAATAGTTCTAGAAACATGCTTATGTGCTGTATCTTAGTAATGTATGACTTCTTTCAGTGACAAAGATAGAGAGGGAATGCCTTTAGAATTTCTTGCTGTGGAACAGCATAGCGTGTTTGCTAGCTTCCAGTTTTCAGGTAAAAATACATGCTAAGTCCTGTCTGTTTACCCAAAGATGTTTGAACCTGCAGTGTCCTTTTTTTGTGTTTTGCTCAATAGGTCAGTTTGTGGAGTGCTAAGTATTATCATTTTAATGTGCATTTTTTTTAGTGGAAGATGAGAATCTAAGGTAGTCATAAGAACCTTGAGAGATACTAAACTGTAAGAGCTGTCAAAATGGTGTGCAATTATCGTTGACTTGAGAATATTTCCTGTAATTTTGAAAGACTTTGTCATTTAGAGTAGATTTTGGAAAGTACAGTAACAACTGTCTTTGAAACTTGCAGTGCCAGAATTAGAAAGACATGTATGCAAATATAGCTACTAAGTAGCACACTGACACTGCTGTGGAATTCAAGGCTACTAGAAAATATGCACTTAGTGTCTCGATATGATGCTGGGCTTTTTCTCTTAATAACTGTAACGTTATAGTGCATACGGGAAACTGACTTGGCATTAGAATATATGACCTCAGCTACTGACACAGTATAATTACCTATGGCAATTAAAAAGCATGCCTTTTAAGAAAGCAGTCTTTGAAACAAACATAGTCCAAGATCATCCATAGTTGTAAGTCTTGCTAACATAAAAGCTGATCATCAGTACTGTTGTAAGAGCAGTGAAGAAGCATGAAAGAAAAATGCTGGAGTTTGGCTGCTTCTGGACAGCCAGGCAGCAGTTTCTCAGGAGCACTTTGTTTAATGTGTGGAAGGAAATGAGTTTGCCAGTTTCCCTCTGAGTCGCAGGTTACTTCACATCTCAACATAACTTTGTCACATGAAGATGAATCCTAAATGATGGATGATAGGCTTCCAGAGGCTCACATGCGCTAAGACAAATCCAGGGAATCTCCAGGAAGTTATTTTTGGTGAAGCAAAGCAATCAGAAAGTGGTTTTGTGACCCTTGACTGTCACAGTATGAGCCATGTTAGCCTGCTGATTTTAAGCAGCTATCTGAAGTATTAATTTGGTTTATGAAACCTTACATTGTCTATGTCCTTGCCACACAAGAAGTTCCTCCCATTTCTTACTTTGGTTGAATTCATACTGATTTATGCCTGCTCATTGTACAACATTTTTTAGTTTCATCCTCCCCTCCTTCCTCTTACTGTAATTGACAAAAATTTTGAAGGGGAAAACAACTGTAAACCAAAACTGACTTTCTTTTATCTTCTTCCTGACAACAGAGGATGCTTTGGTCAATCTGTGAATAAGGACATTCTTTTAAAAACAGCTCTGCTGTCAATTCTGGCTTGAATGAATGGGTGCTTGGATATATGGGATTGGGAATTTCCCAACCAGCTTCTTCCATGAGATTTGCATTTTTATATCTAAAGCTACTGAACTACAGTGCTAGTGTAGATGTAGAGAAACCATAATAAGCAATTCATCAGTAATGGAAGGATTCTAGAACCAAACCCATTTTAAGACAAGACCAGGAACAGAATATGCAATATTCTGTAATATTGGCAAGTGATACCATGAAACATGCGCAAATCTCTGAGCATGTTCTATCAATGTAAGGCCATTAAGAGGGAGTCATAGTTTAGCTCCTTTCTTCTGCAGCAGCATGATCTGGCAATTCCAAGGTGTATTTCAAGTGACTCAGAAGCGCGCCAAGAAATGACAACAACTGCCTTCCTGGCAAATTATCTTTCATTTTGGAAATGTTAGCCAAAATACATTCACCTAGACCTATTCTAATACAAGACCATCTTACATCTAAAACTTTATATTGTGTCAAGAACTCCTTAAAAATATCAGCACAACCAGTCTGCTATGAGACAAGCTACTGCATAGCACTGATAGTTCAGGATATTCAAATTATACTTGGTACTGGCACTTTGCCAGCGCATTAATTATGACAGTTGCAACACCACTACATTTTATGTGTTGTATATAACCAATTGGACAGGTGGTTATATTAGTCTCATATGCAAAATACTTAAAAAATAAAGAAGATTCACTGCCTGCATTTCTTTGAATCCTGCCTGAGGGACAGAACAATGAGTGGTGCACAGACAAGCCTTTCTCAGCCCTCACTCTCAAGCTCATTGACACTAATCAAGGAAGGGCACTAAGGAGATAGATGATGAAAGCTCTTTCTGGGCTCCTTCAAGCTGATCTTGTTCAAAAACCACTTCAAAGGATATAGTCAAACACATGCCTCTCAGTTTTATATCTGTGGAACTGCATCTGCAAGGACTCCCTCTTCTCCTCACCTTTCCCACTCTCTCCTGGGCTGGCTGGGGCATGCTGGAACCTGATTGCATGATTTTGAATGTGAATCTTTTCCAGAAAAGACACAATTATAACTTTGTTTCTTTTTTCTCCCTAGGTACCATCTTAAGGATATTCTAACCAGCATTACATACAACATCCAAAGTACAGGGCCAGCCAATTAGAGTAAATAATCTAAAACTTGTAGCACTATTTCTTCAAAAGGAATTCTCACCCGTTACAGCTAATGGATGGGAAGTACAATCTTTCAATAGCTCAGTGGTCTATATCTGGTTCTAGTCCGTAAACTTCCACTTGTCTGCAGACTTCTCCTTATTCACATCTTCCACATTTCAATAAGAAGCCCAGTATGAATCTGAATACTAGAGGCAAGTGGAACAGACTAAATCATCTTCTGCGGCTTCACTCTTGTCTGTGGGGTCTGTGCTGCACACACTCTGGATTTTCATAGCCTCCGAAAGATCTGGAGGCTTGAAGGTTGCTACTGTTTCAAATTCAGCTGGAGCCTGATATAGTCCTTCAGTTAAATGCTAAGCATTTTTGTCAGTCTATGGGAAGGGTGGGTCTGAGAATATTGACAGAGAAGAGAAAGGTTAAACTGAGATTCATTTATAGACTTCTATTTTAATGAAAGGCTGTAAGGATTCTATATTTCACCTTGTTTACATTAGTTCATTTCTGGAACATGGAGAGTAAAAAGTAAGGTTCGAGAGCACTGGATCATGTTCTGCCTTCACTTGCTGACAGTTTTGCCTGAGAAGGAACAGCACAGCACAGTGTCCAGTAACAACAGATACTTCTGTCAGAGCTGGTCAGCTTTCTGCATACATAGACATTAATCAGAATTATAGACATGGAGTGTTTAATTGCCACTTTGCTGCATGATAACAGCTGACACCACTCAGCTCTTCCCCCCTACTTTTTTGAAATTTCCCTCTAGCACACAGTGTCTAATGCAATAGCCAAATACAGCTTAACTGTGCCTAAATCTGGTGTGGGTTGGTGACAATAATATTCAGGATATAAATATCCAAATTCTGGCTTAACCTTTGGCCACCAGACTGCATGACAAATATGCAGAGAAACAAATATGTGCTTGGAGGACTATAACTTATAGCTGCCACAGTTGACAGGCATTCCCACTCAGAAGGTCTCTAAGGATTCACACTTAACAAATGCACTGCCCTCTGAAATCTTGCTGGCTAGGATTTACCCAATTTTATGACAACTGATCTTGCTTAGGACAGTTTCACATCTGTCTTTTTTTCCCACCAGTACTTGCCCTTTTAATTGCATAGTACTTAAAAGTGTCAGTATTGATAGTCCTTTAAAATTCACCTATGATTTGTAGCAGAACACAGGGGCTTTGCACGGGACTAATGACTCAACAACTGTTAATCAGTCATATTAATAATTTCTGGAAACTAACTCTGATATCATTGGTTAATTCCAGAAGAAAAAAGAAATCATACTTTTCTACTTCATTAGAAAGGTAGATAGAGCTAGTGAGAAAATTACTCAACTCCATAAATATCTACTCTTTCATCTAAGAAGATATATTAGAAGCACCAAGATACCTATGCTTAAAGTGTCAGAACAGGATTTAAAAAATGAATTACTTCTTTTACACTACGCATTTTAGGCCCACTAATTCACTCTCACTACATCTCCATCAAACAAACTGTAGCAGGGAGGAATACCTTGGGCATGCTGAAGATCAGAACTGTTTCAGCTCTAGGAAAATCAGCAGCTGAAATTCATGGTGTTAATATGGCCAGTACATGCAAACTAAACATTACAAATCATCCTGATGGTGTTTAAGAAATGGCACACATGCAGAGATTTTTCTCTTATTACGGAAACCCCTAAAGGACTTGTACAAAAACCACACACTGAATGATTACTACGGAAAACTCATCTGTCAATGGATTTATTTGCAAACATCATGTTCATTGTCTCTGTCTTACAAATCTACACATTACTTTATCCCTCTAATATCATTATAAGGTTGCAT
The DNA here is from genome assembly GCA_024733675.1 of Psilopsiagon aymara. Taxonomy (NCBI): domain Eukaryota; kingdom Metazoa; phylum Chordata; class Aves; order Psittaciformes; family Psittacidae; genus Psilopsiagon; species Psilopsiagon aymara. The sequence goes on from JANRGW010033498.1 coordinate 9,037, forward strand.
GGTATTGACCAAGGTTAAATAGTACTCACTTTATTTCAATCTATAAACTGAAGCCAGTCAACATGCCTTGATATCACTACTCTAAATTCTCAATAGGACTGAATAATAGAGAAGAGGTAAATCAGAGCCAACTACTTCAGCTCCAGCCAGTCTGTCTCCACTCAAAGCATCCATTCAGCTGGAAAGCGCATCAAAATTTATAGCATAGACATTTAATGTGAAAGGCTTTAACACCACAAGGAATCCTATCCTCGTGCCTTGAAAGCCAATAATATGACACATAGCCTATATTTGCACTGTCCTACAGGAGTGCTCAGTGGCTGACTACAACAGCAAACAAAAGCATTTATTAGCCTGTGGATCTTATTTCATCTGTGTACACTGTCTCTGATTTGTTCTCCTTGAAGCTGAAAACACAAAAGATTAGAAGTGGACAGCTCCAGCCTTTTTCTTCTGCTACTAGCTGAGAGCCCAGATTCACAGCATACTGATGAAATTCTCCATCAAAAAGCTACCAACACAGCCCTATATTTCCAGCATCATAACCAAGGGACACAGAACATAAGAATTCTTGCTCAGGGAATAAAAAGCAAATCCATTTTCCTGGAAAGTAAAACTAATGTTCTTTCAGGTTCACAAAAAGAACCAAGGTTGTAAACATCTATATTGCTGGAAATTTCATGCATTAATTCTTTATATTACCAGTGATGACATGAAAGACATGAGCATCTGAGCTACCCTCTTACTGTGAAAGAATTATCACCTTTCCTGGACAAATTCTCACACCTTTACAGAAAGACCCGTGACTCCTCTATCAGAGACAGCAGAAGTATATCCTTGCTTTCTCTTTTGACTGTAAGTTTAATTTCACTGAATATTACTAATGAGAAATATACATGGCTAAAGCAATACATAGAATATATATATTCCATGGAGTTGCCCTTTATGTTTGAACAAGGGGATGTCAGGTGAATTAGTTCCACACCGTTTTCCCACTGTTTTCCCAGATTGGGATTCAGTCAGATGTAGAAGGTAGCTGAAGAGCTGTCGGAGTGAGTGCGCTTTGCAACACCTGTATTGTTTATTATATGTTCAATAAAGCCTGAATGTTGGTAAAAGAGATTACTCTTTCCCTCATGAATGTAGCAAGTTGCTGTTTGGCAAACAGGGAAGACATGAGATAAGATAACCTTAAAAGGCTCTTGATTTCATTGTTGACCTATGATTTGTTTTTATTTTGGAAAAGAAGGATTTCTTTTTACTCTGGGAAAGAAGATTTTCTTTTAGACCTAAACCTGAAGAGTGTCCTAGCATTCTCTACATCCAGAGATGATGAAAGGCCATCGTAGCTGCAATGCATGTTTTGTGCAGCAGTGAAATAAAGTGAAACGCTTTGCCACTTGCCGGACATAAACCGCTTAAGATTCTAACCCAGAAGCAAAGAAGGATCCTTCTTTGGTTTTTTTTTTTTTTTTATTTTTATTTTTTTTATTTTTATTTTTTTTTATTTTTCTTCCACTCTGTTTATCACTTAGTAATAATCGTATCAGGCATTTAAAATCAGAGGTCTGCCTACTGGAGGGATGCTCAAACAATAAAAACTTTCCCAGATCCTCAGTGGACATACAGACAGGAAAATAACCTCACATTAATGTAGCAAGAACCTTCATGCATTCATGAATAACCAGCTTACAGCATATTATGATTGAATTGTATATTTTCACCACAGGTAATATGATAGTTTTCAAGAGTTTCTGCTATCCTAGACAAATAGTGACTGATTTATATGACATATTTAGGGGAGGCGCTTCCAGCTGTCATTATGCTTACTTAGCATTTTATTTCATTTGTTTCTTTATTTAGATGTTCAGTAGATCTGTGAAACTCTTCTGTGTTTTGTGGGGTTATTTTTGTAACCATTTTGGTAATAGTATTTACCCCTTTCCTATTCCCATCCAGAAAAGTTCAGTGGTTCACTCTCCCCTTACCTTTACTTCTCTAAGTTTATTTAAGCAAATCTAGGAAAGGAAGTTGTGCTTAGAACTGAGAAAAAGTACTAGCTGGCAATGGATGAACAGTTCAAATTTGACAAAGCATCATAGCATTCTTTCAAAAGCAACTTCTCTCCTGGCCTATATTTACTTTGAATAACTAACCCCTTCCCCGTTCTGGTGGCTTTGTCTCTTCTTGTGTTTGCTAATTCCATGCCAGTGGCTATGCATTCACTTTCTAGGAAGAAGGTTTTTAATCTGACATGACTAATATATATTAAGGAAAAAAGAAAGTGGAAACTGAAAACAAAGTACCACAAGGCAATGTCCTGGTCTCAGCAGTAGCAGTCATTTTTCTCCTTCTTAGTAGCTGGTGCAGTGCTGTGGTTATGACTTTTGGCCTGGGAACAGCACTGATAACACCAGTGTTTTTAGCTGCTGCTCAGTAATGTTTGGTCTGGCCAAGGACCTTCTGAGCCTCATGCTCTGCCAGGGAGGAGGGGGAGCCGGGAGGAAGCAGAGACAGGACACCTGACCCAAACTGTCCAAAGAGGTATTCCATACTACAGCATGTCATGCCCAGGATGTGAAAAAGAGGGGCAGGGACCTGGAAGTGTTGGGTTCACTGCTGGTTCGGGCTTGGTATTGGGTGGTGGGGGGTTGTGTTCTCTTCCCTTGTTATTTCCCTTGTCATTATTATTGGTGGTAGCAGAAGTGGTTTGTGTTATACCTTAGTTACTGAACTGTTCTATTTCAACCTGTGGGAGTCGCATCCTTTTGATTCTCCTCCCCATCCTTCTGGGAGTGGAGGGAAGAAAGAGGGGGAAGTGAGTGAGCAAACTGCGTGAGTTACAGCTTAAACCACAACAGGCAATCTATGTGAAGTCAAGCATGGCCTGTATTGCTAACCTGACAAGCTTATCTCCTGATAGAACTACACTTTGCTGTTAAGACAAGTGAGTGCGAGAGTGTTAGATATTCTGCTATAAAATTACTAGAGCTGATGAAAGTAAGAATTTCCTTTCTATTAGTTATTACAAAATTGGAAGAGAATGATATTCTATGCTGTTCCAAAATGTTGCCAAATTTCAAAGCTGCTTTGGAAAGGTGAAATTCCCACCACATTTGGTTTTGAAATCATGACAAGCATTTCATTTCAGATATTTCAAATCAAACTTCTACCAACAACAGAAGCAAACATAGCTCTTACATGTCGCTTAGATTCATTTCACAAATCTGAAAACCTCTGGACTGCTGAATCCCAAGGGCAGCACATAGGATGAGAGCCTCCAGGGGTGCTAACCTATTAAATCTTAGGTTATGAGCCTGAGGCTGCCTTGTAAGTGGGTGGCCAAGCACACAACTGAGCAAACTGGCAAACTTCTGATAGAAATCTGTCTGGCAGGCAGCTTTTGCAGCTCTTCGGTAAGAAAAGTTCCCAGAGTGTCATTTTCCTGTGAGCTGACTTCATGAAACTTTTTCAAAATTTTTAATAGGAAAAGAAGATCAATTTGGAAATTTCTGAGTGGTTCTAGTAAAATTGGTTGCATAAAATCAGGCATTATTCCCATTTCTTTCAATCTCAGATCCCTCTGATTTTCTTTTGGGTGAAATATTTTCAGTGTTGACAACCTATTAGATACTTGTCACACCCTTTAGCTCACAGCTCCTATTGAGCAGTGCTAAGAAATATTTAGAGATATCTAATTAGGGAAGACATAGCTCTTGGCTGACTACTGTGCACTGTGCTATGTAGGACCACGCTCCAAGCTGACTAGCATTGCTAAAAGGCTGAGTCCCCTTGGAGTACTGATAAACTATTTCTGGATATCAACAGGTTGTCAGTGACTGACAATGTCGTGTGCTGCCTTTCCAAGTTAATGCATATTTTCTAGTAATCCTCACCTTACATCAGCAGTCTCACCACATTTGAGTCAAATTCCCCAACACACCTCATGCTGAATACATGTGAAACACCAGACACAGACTGGTGTCAGATACAATTTCCTTAATGTGACACATATTTTGAGCTGAAAATTTTACCTCATTCTTGTTGAAATTCCTTCCTAATCTGAAATATATTTAAGGCCAGATGTGCACAGCTCCTATGATTTGTCATGGCTGGCCTTTAAGAGGCAGTAAGATTGGCTCAAACATATGCTTCCTCGGAGGGTATGCCACATAAACCACTTCTATTTTCTGAAAGTATTAACAGGAGATATTTTCAAGACTGAATGTTATTCTAGAGATTGTACTTTCACATTTCACAAGAAATATGTCAGGCTTCACTCTCTGTGAAGGAAGCTGGCTGGACATACGTATTCATAACATGTATACATCAGAGCTCAAACACCTGCAACTCAGATACTTAAGGTTTTCGGATAAGCCCTTAATGAATCTGATTCCAGAGGGTAAAGCTGAGCTACATTTAGTCTAACTTCCATATGCTGCCTGACAATACTACTTCAAGAGAAACTCTTCTCATATGTCTTAGATCATGTTTGAAAACCAGCTCCACAGGAATTCATAAGATCAGAAGAATAATTTGGTGTCACCTTGAGAGCTGTCAAGCAAAAGAATGACCAAAATAGATGCAGCTCTCTTACAGCAAATTATGGTTACCATATGTGCTATAGAAAGTATATTATAATATTACATGACACTACTAGTGCAGCACAAGCAACAGGAACCTTTCCCACCAATATATTATTACAACTCATTAACTAATTTCTCAGCTGTGTTTGCAACCCTTGCATGTTCTCAGTCCATGAATAATCAAACTCTTGCCTTTAAGAGCATAGATATTAATTAAAAGTGAACCTACATTTCATTTGCTGAAAGTATTTGCTGGTGGTGCAGTTTTTAATGCTGTTATCTAATAAGTGGATTTCAAATACAGTATATGGTTAGTGAGTTAACTGCATGTGGCAAGGTCTGTTGAAAGGGCATGACCAGGGTAAAAGGCCTTGGGGCTAGAGGCTGGAAAGGCAACAGTCATTGGCCACAACAGTCAAAGGTCACAGTCACCTGTGACTCATTAGCCTCCTAGGAAGCAGCCTGCAGCAGCAGAAAAGGAGACAAAGGGGAAAGCAGCTGCTAGTGAAATTCAAAGGGTAGGGCTTAATTTTTCATTGTAATGAAGGGTTTCTACAGATTTTTTTTGTTTCATATTATTCCTAGGTGCAAAATATGTATAAGCAGCATTATTATCTTGCTGTGGCTTTCAAAGAACTCAGTGGCAAAGAACACCTAGAACCATTTTTCTGTATGGGCAGGAAAATATATGGGATGTTTCAGGTTTTAGATCACTAATCTACAAGGTCATTCTTTCCAAACTGGATGGGAGACAACATAAAAGTATTTATACTTACAATGAAACAGATAGGGAGGTAGAATGTAGCAATCATACCTTCAAGTCTAGTTAATTGCAGGGAGATTCTGTGGTTCTTCGAAGAAGCAGACTGTTTATTTACCCCAAAGACAAAAGGTCCTGGTAGACCCTAACGAGATTTGGTGTGTAGGCTAGTGGTTTCTTAAGAGGAGAAGGGATAAAGACATTTCTTAAGAAGAGCAGACAAAGGAACTTGAATTCTGCCTGAGCTATAGGTAAAGCAAACAAAGATCAGAGATTGTCATTCCCAAACGAATTTGATTATTTAGCAGCGACATGCTTTTAGTTAGTGTGTAGCACAGGTTTGTAACGAGTCACATCATGCTACTTCTGCAGGCAGGAATCAAGGTAAATTCTTTAGCAGGATGCTTGTAATCCACCCAGTTCCATGGCAGCCTGCTTCAGCTAGCTTTGTACCCAGGTGGAGGAAAGGCATGGCATGCTCGTCAATAAACCACACCATGCCACCAAGTAAATTACAAGGAAACTCTTACCTCAATAAATGCCAGAGGCTGACATCTACCAGGAGCACAGCATAACTCCAGCTTGTGATTTGTTGTAAGAGCAGGAAGGGGAAAGAAAAGGAATTGTCCACTTGTCTTACTTTGACATGGGATTAAAACAGAGCTTGGTGGCACAAACTGGAGATTGGTCCCAACTGGGTCAGTTTAGATGCAGTTGTAGAATATATCTGCAACCATTCCTGTAAAATGTACTATAATATTGTTGGGAATATGATATTATTGCTGTTTTGCCTGGAATAATTACAGTAGAACTACTGTGCAACCTCCTTATGAAAGACAAAACACCTTATATATATAGCCTGCTCCCACCTCCACAAATACAGGTCATTCTTCCTCAGCCCCTTTGGAATTTGGATGTTTTTCTAGCTTTTAATAAATGGTTGCTAAACACAGACTTCAGGAAAAGGTTCAGTGGTGTGCTTCCTGAAGTCCTCATCAAGTGGGTCTTCAGACACATGAAACCAGGTCAGAGTCTACATACACAGCAAGCTGGGGGATGTAGATTAAAGAGGAAAAGTAAGAACCGAAATTTTTTGTTATCCTGCTGGGAAATTATAGAAGACCATGAATTGCCTGAGGCCCTGCCAGCAACCCTCAGCCCATGCAGAGACAATATAGGTGTCTGCGTCCTGTGATTCTGGACAGAAGGGTAGTAGTGAAAGATGGGGCTCTACGCAGGAGCCACACTGTTTGGAGGGAAAAAATCACCTTGCTCTGTGGCACAGCTACAAAAGGAGGAAAAAAGCAACTGTATTAGCCAGGTCCTTCAGCCATTAACTGCCATATTGGTGATTATAATACCTGATCAACAACCCACTTGATTGCAGCTGGATTGGGAAACAGCTGCTGCTGCTGCCAGCTCAGATAAGCAGCAGTACTCACATAGAGACATGTGGCTGAGCACTGGTGAGGTGTGTTCTGAGGCTGGTGGGCAGCTGCCGGCTGTTGATAGGAAACCCACAAAATGAGAAGTGTTGCTACTCAGATATCATCACAGCTGGCACATAAGGGAGTTCCCTTCTGCACTGAGCAGCAGTGCAGTGTGAGCCACCATCACAGCAGAACAACATCTTGGGGAGCAGCTTTAGGCTCTGTGAAGTATGCTGCCAAGTAACAAACTGAAGTTTAGGAGCAATGATTAAATCCAGAATTGCCTTAGCTTTAGGAGATACACCTGAGGCCAGTTCCAGTTGGCATTCCAACTGTACAGGTCTTCAACCTACATGTTCAAGTACTTGGTGAAAGAATTTAGTGTAATTCATATACTTGAATTATATGGAGACCAAATCCTAGGGTTCTAAATCCCATCTCAAGTTGTCTGCTTAGCTACATTGCATGCAATTAGCATTATCAGCTCAGGAGTAGTAAAGAAAATTCCAGGAAATTCCAGGTAAAGTAAGGTGCTGAATGAAACAAGTCACTGACTTAAGCATGGAAGACAGTTACTAGTTCAGAACAAAAGCATTGACTGTGCAATATCAAATGGTTTTTACACTTTGCTTTGCAAGAATTGCTGGGTACACTGACAGCTTGGAAAGCCTTACCCCACAGTAGGCTTCTGCTCAACCACATACATCTGTCACCTGGATGACTGAAGAAATAGCAATATACATTTCACCTTCAGGTTTTTTTTTTCTGCAGATGCAGGGTGAAGGAGAAGGGAGCATGAGAAGATAGTTTATGATTTATTATTTTAGTTTATGATTTAGTTGAAATTTCAGGAATAGGGCATGGCTTTTACTCATGTATTGTGTACTGAGTTGGGTATTGGAATAAACATTAGGCAATACAGAACAGACTGGAGAACTTGGGGCATTCTTCAAAGAATTTTATTGTACATGCAATTCACTGCTGGCACAATCCCTCCATTTTGACAGATAAGTCCTTTACTGTGGACTGCATAAAAGGAAAGCACTAGAAAATACATTAGTCTTCTTGCATTAAGAGGAGATGACTGAAAGACAGAGAAATTTTTAGGAATGTTAATAATTTATGTGTGACATGAAGTGAGGAAGAACACTTTGTATTCCGTCCATTTCTGCCTGAACAATTCTCACGTTGTCATGTTGCTCTGTGCTAAAATAAATGCTACAAATTTGTAATGGCCAATAATCTTCATTGCATTCTTCAGAGCATCTTCAAAATACAGTTTTTCCTTACATCAGAAAGTGACACATTTTTTCCCAGAAAAAAAAAAACAAACCTTGTTTTTCATCAAGCGAACACCCCAAATCACATTTAACTACTGTTACTGCAAAGAAAACAAACCTAAGGAATGTATGTTGCTGAAGAATTGAATTAATGAGTCATGAAATAATCATAATTCTAAGACTGGTTCACGTGATGCATTATTCCTACTGCTTCTGCAATTCTGCAGTAAGAACTACATGGAGCAGACAAGGAATGGTGAGGAGCTGACAGTACTAGGTTAATAAAGATTTATTAACTTCTTCAACAGAAATAAAAATGAGTGAAATACTTGGAAATAGGACTAGAAAGAGCTGTGTTGGCTTAGAAGTATGATAAGCAAATTGCAAGTTCTTCCTGGCCTTATTTAATAGTTGACGATCAATTTAAAATGCCATAGCATGAAAAGCAATACATTTGAAAATATTTAGTATACTTTCTATTAGCTAGCTTTTGAAAGTTTCTTTTAGAGAGTTTTTTTTCTTCCTTTAGAGAGGTTCTTTTCTTTACACTCTTTTAGAGAGTAAATTATACTTGCTAATAAAATAAATACCTTTTTAATACCTTTTTAATAAATACCTTTTTAATAAAAGATAGTGAGAAAAGCAAGCGAAAGCAAAATGAATAGGAAACTTTGAATTAGGTCTTTAGAACAAAGAATGTAGGACAAAGAAGTTGATGTGGATTTGCCCTGTGTCAACCAAGTAGCTTGTAAGTCATGCTACAAGATGGTTTTAATTACTTCCACAGAGGTTACAAAGGGTGTCTCTTTGGCTTTTGATCAGGGGAAAGATGTGCAGATGCTAAAGTCAGCTGTACTAAGGATGGAAGCTTAAGTAACCTACTTGGTGTAAGCTCTGTGCCTGACTTACATAGACAGAGTTTGCTGCAACTCCCAATTTAGATGACTTAGGTCTAGGTATCCAGAGGGACAAGTACTTAGCACTGTCAGAGGTGAAGGAATTGCAAGTATGTGCAATTCGGGATTTCTGTCAAGATGTATAGCCAGATTCATCCATTCAGTCATATAGGCTCTGTATGTTCAAACCCCAAGGAGTTGTGCATGGCATCTGAATTTGATGCAGCTGTTCTTTAATTGTATCTGGACAGGCAGGAAGATCAAGCTAATTTTGGACATTACTTCAGAACTGACTAAGCCAGGGACTCAAGCCATTCGTTGTTACTCATTCAGTTGGGAAAATTAAATACGATACAAAGCGTGCTAGATGGTGTCTATTTGTACTCTCTCCCACAGCAATGGGATACTTGCCAATGACTTCAGTGGGTGGGGTCTGGACCCTGAATCTGTTCTCCAGCTCCAATTTCTGAAGTTCCATTTATGAGCTCTATCTACAAATGAACTAGTCAGGTTCTCGTTGTCAACTCTTTTATCCAGATAATGGAGAACACATACTTTCTATCCACCATTCAAATTAATTTGCAAAGGGAAGACAATTGTATCATGCCTTGCAGATGCGAGTTGTCTTCCCTTTCCAAACAGGGTTTCAGGCACTGGGGTAAAAAAAAAGAAACGCCAAACCAAAAAACATTGCAGTTGGGAGGCCTGGTGCATGGTATTGTTGAGGGAACTTCTCATATTCTGCATCAATTTACTATTGTATTATTGGTACTAGTAACAGCTCAGTGATGGAAGACCTTTTAAAAGCCTAGACAGATTGACCTCCAGAAGGTACTCCAGCTAAGGTAGAAATCAATTTATAAAATGAAGTGAAAGAAGTTCTGCTTTTGGAGCTTGCTGTTCACTGGTCAGAATACCACCAGCTAGTCTGATCCAGAAAACCAGGAGACATGTAGAACAGAAAACCACGTATGTGCCTTCTGGCTTTTTGGGTACATAAGACAAAAATTGTTGCTAGTGCAGAGGCTATTACAGAAGCTGTGAATCTTCCTCTCTGATTTATGGTCTGTCAAGACATGCCAATTTAATGAAAGCAAAATACTTCTTTTGGAGTTCGTTGTGTTTCTGCAGTTTATTACTACAACAACTGGATTGTGTATTAAGCATCCTATTTTCTACTTAGGAAAAAAATGCAGATTATAATGGAATGTTGTGATGACACTGAAATTAACACAGTGATAAAAGCAACCCTTTGGGCTCTCCATAAGAAATTTAATGTTTTTTCTTATTTCATTCTACAGTTTGATTCCCACCCCTCTTGATGAGCTTTGCTTCTCGCCTCTGGCATCATATTTTTATTGGGGATGTTTCCAAACTCAGTTATAGAATTAACAGATAAAAGACCATCTTCTAGATGGTTGGTTAATACATCTTGTCTTGTATGTTTCTTTAGTGGATAAAACTCCATAAAATCACAGTTGCCATGTTGCAGAAAGGAACAGGCAATAGTCCACTTCACTTTGAAATTCTAATTCTACATTAGTTTTGGCTTTTATTGCCAGTAAAGTATAAACATTTTTCAAACGAATTTTTAAAATAGGAAGTCTTTTTTATAAGTAGTATTTATAGCATCTTTTTAAACCTATTGAAGCCCCGTTCTTCCACCTGACAAGCTCTGCGGATTCACACATTCTACGTGTCCTGAAAGCTGAACATATTTTGAGGCAGCCTTCTGCTGCAAACTGAAAGTGAAAACTCCTGGTGATGGGATCAAAGCCAGGGAGAAAAAAGCGACACAGAGAAGTATCTAAAAAACCAATAGCAAATCTGAGGCCAAAATACAGTCAGCAACAAAGCTGTACAGTGCCCTGCAGTCGGAACTGAGATTTGGTGTCCCTCCATTTTTGCGGAAACATAAGGAAGGCCCTAAATTTGGAAGTGAGATAAGGTGCATTGAGCAATTCATGTTACAGCAAATGTCTGCTTCTAATAAAAACACACCCCTCTGTGCACAAAGACCAAGTGAACAGGCAGGTGATTTATGTCTTCCTGCACACCCTGAAACCTGCCTGACACACAAGCTACACAGTAGGGGATGTGTACAACTCGCTACCCTCCCAGATCTAGAGGCTTCGCTCTACCTTACCTATGCCCTGCAGTAGGATCACAAAGACCTGACATGGCAGAATCTAAAAACATGTTTAGAACAGCAAAACAAATCGAGCAGACTAAACCAAACTTAGTAAATTTAAACAGACAAAACAAAAACAACAAAGAAAAGGAGCTTTGGAAAAAATCTGGGACAAAACAATTGTGCTTTATTGGAAAAAGAGAAGCTTTCTCCTTATCCAAACTATAGTGCACTAAAAAAAAAAAAAATATTTATCACATGGTGATTATTGTAACTGCAGTATTACCCCTTTTTTCCATTTCTGAAGCCATAAACTGGATTATAAAGATGAAGTAGTTGTGGGACAGCAATTAACAAATGAGGAGTATAGCACTTTCTAAATGCCAGTTCCTGTTCCAAAGTTGGAAGAGCTGCATAGTGAAGATGCTTAACTGGGATATGGGAATTTCTTTCGATTGTCTGTTGCTACTTTAAAAACTGGACATAAGGCAGTGAAAGTAATATATGACTCTTTTCCCACCAGAAAGCTTGTAAAACTCTTTCAGAAAAGTTGAAGTCTACTGTAGGAATTTTCTCACCTACGTAGCTCCAGGAGCATCTGCTAGTTAGATTTCAAATGGTGTTTGTTAAAATACAAAACAATCCATGCTGTGAACAGAGAATGTTTTACACTACTGGCTTATTCATGTATACTAGTGGGTGGCTCAACTGTTTAAAGAAGTCAGAAAGAGATGGTAAGAAGGAGCATATATCTGCGCATGCCCACAGTTAGTACTCACAAATACTCTTCTAAGTATTTCAGATGAGCATATTTTAATTTATTTATAAACCTCACATACTCTGGAATTTTATTAGTCTGCATTCCACTCCCAGGAACAAGTTCCAAAGAGCTCCAGGAGTACAGAAAAACATAAAGGAGACTGCTGTTTGGGGACTGACTATAGAGGCTATAAAGTTATGCCACTGAATGAGGGCTGGGTGATATCTTCTAATAAAAGAAATTGTCAAGTATAGGAGAGAGCTGTTTGCTTTGCAATTAAAGGCACAATGCCGGACAATGTGTATGAAAAGTAAATACCTCTGCTGCTGTTAAAAGTAGGGTCTGTACATGAGAGAGACAAGTCACATAATGTCAGGTAGTAAAAATGGATGCTAAAAATTTAGAAAATGGCATTTGCAGTCACTCTTAGTATGGAGTGAGACTGATCCCAGGAAGACCCTAAACATTCTGGCTGTTGCCTCTCTCACCTCTGCTGAAATCCACATAACAATTTAAACCAAAACATAAGGTACTTCCTGTACCTTGAAGACATATTAGATATCTAAAATGAAAGAAAAAAAGAATTACCTATAGTCTCTGCAGCATTTCCACACGTGAATTTCTCTCTGAGCCAGCTGTGAAACTTCCAAACCTGCATTTACTTCTCAGTATGCACTCAGTAGAATGGTAGAATTCCTTACCCAATGATGGAAAAATAACTGCTGCTCATTTTGCTCAGCTCAAACATTCAGGCTACAGCATTATTTTCTTTGTCATATTTGAAGAGCAGTGACAAGTATGCTGTAACTGTTATTTGAAAGAACAATCTATACGGCTGTATCTACCCTTCTTCAGAAGCAATGCCACATTTACCACAATGCCGTTCTTCCATACCTTATTGCAAATATTTCACTCTGAAACTGTTCTGAAGTCATTAAAAGCCATGAGTCAAAGAACTTGAATTTGGTAAATGGTAACTTGATCCAAGATACCTGCCACTCCAAGAGCTATCTATGGGAAACCTGGCACTTGGCTTTGTACAAGGTTATTATGCACATTGAAAGTCACTGAGACTTCAGCATTCCTATAGCTACCATATGGAGCAATGGCACTGGAAAGAGAAGTAGCCTTTGCTCTCTGAGAGTACATCTGCCTGCAGAACGCTGCCTGGTTTGTGTCTACCACATGTACAAAGCATCCAGTAAATTTGGCAGGATTTACAATAACTTCTTTTGGTATTTGGTGACTTCAAGATGAATTCATGTTAATTTGTTGTACCTTCTGAATAGCTGTCAGTTCTTGGATATAGTTCTGTTTTTTGCAGAAACTTTGCAAGAGGATGCCTATATTTCAGAAGCAAAAGGTAGACTAAACAAACTAAAATCAGTCTCTTATCTTGGAAATTATATGCTCAGCACAGAATTCAGCTCTGCTGCACAGTTCCATATTAGAGAACAAACTGGTCTTTAATTTATTTAGATGAAAACATATCAAATATCAATTCATTAACTGATCACTGGCAAGGGAGAGCAAATGAGAACTAAACTAGTATTTGCCCTAGATAAAGAAGAAAATGCACCTTCACGTGGTGAGCTGCGGGACATGCTGGCATACAGAAACTCCCTTCCCTGGTGAGGCTCTTTGGGGACCCAAGTCCTTGTGGTTGAGGCCGCAGCGTGCAGATAGTGTGAGACCAGTAGTGGTCCCCTGGTACACTGGGTCTTGAGCTCCTTGGGATCGGAATGCAGCCCAAAGCGGGTGGTAAACTCCATCTAAGGATAAATACCAGCATGTGACTGATAGCCAACATGTACTATAAGAGAAAGGTGAAAAGAACTTTGAAGAATGGTAAATGCTCCATCCCTGTCAGTGTTCAAGGCTGGGCTGGAGAGAGCTTTGGGAGGCATGGTCTAGTGTGAGGTGTCCACAGCAGGGGGGTTGGAACTAGATGATTTTAAGGTCCTTTCCTACACAATCTATTTTATGAATCTATGATTCTACTACTACCTAAAAATAAATAAAATATCCTCTTAGCATAATCTACTTTAAAAACTATCATTTTTAGGTTATTAGAGCTGCTACAGTCTGTAGCATGCATGCACAGAGCTCCCATGAATTTTGAGAAAAGGGAGCTGCAGTTAGATGTACTTGAGTATTTTGATATGTTTCTGCAGTACTGGATGCAGCTCCTCATTAGCTGCCACATTATCCACAACCTGTTTCAGTAACTTGCAAAAAACGCTGCTCACAAGATCATGGCATTAATAATTAAACTCTGAGTTTCAGAGCTGATCACTCAGCTCACTGTCAGCTCCTGCCTCCAGCCACTGCCTGCATGTTTTCCGTTTAGACTGAGCTGACGGGAGCAATGGTTGTGTCTGCTGTCTGCTACTCTTTGCGAACCACCTATCACAATTTGGGGATAAGTCTGACCATTAGTTACTCACCATAAAGAGCTAAAATTACCATCTTTCATCCTAAATTTTAAAGTATTTTTTAAAAAGGAGCTTCAGATCCCATGGGAGATTGCAAGAAGGAAGTTTCCCTGCAAGAAACTAAAAAAAAAAAACCCCACATCTTTTTTTTTGCATTATTATTTGGCCTTTTCTCAATATCTATGCATACCAAAGCTTTTCATGAAGAAACGGAGGCATGGGTATTCTGGCCTGCACATGATGCAGAGCTGCAGCCCCTGTGTGCTGCTTCTGTCCGGTCCCCACTGACTCCACCCCTGACCCAAGAAACCTGCATTCTATTACTGGCTTTGGCAAAGCCTTTGTGCAAGGGCTTTGCTCATATGAAAAACTCCAGTGAGTCAAACAGCAGGACTTTCCTGTGCCATGATTGTTTCCATCCCAGGGGGCTGACTTTAGAGTTTCAGGAAGCTCAAAGGAAGAGGAGCATTAGGATGCCAGAGGGGGGCCACAAGGATAAGGGGGCTTGAGCAGCTCCCGTATGAAGACAGGCTGAGAAAGCTGAGGCTGTTCAGCCCGGAGAAGGAAAGACTGCATAGAGATCTCTTAGCAGCCTTCCAGTATCTGAAGGGAGGCCTACAAGGATGGTGGAAAGGAACTTTTCATCAAGGACTGTTGTGATAGCACATGGGAGAATGGGTTCAATCTTAAACAGGGGAATCTGAGGTTAGATATAATGAAGAAGTTCTTTACTGTGAGGGTGGTAAGGCATTGGAACAGGTTGCCCAAGGAAGTGGTAAATGCTCCATCCCTGCTGTGTTCAAGGCCAGGTTGGACAGAGCCTTGGGCGACATGGTCTAGTGTGAGGTCTCCCTGTCCATGGCAGGCGGGTTGGAACTAGACGATCTTAAGGTCCTTTCCAACCCAAACTATTTTATGATTCTATGATTGATTCTATGCTGGGAGATGGGCAACCTCAGCTTTAAAGAAGTAGATAACGGAAACATTAATAATTTACTTTTCAGGTTCTGGAACTGTAAATCGGGTGGAGTTTCACCATGAAAGACGGTAATGCCTTATCCCTGGCAGCATTCAAAGCCAGGCTGGATGGGGCTTAGAGCAATCTGGTCTAGCAGAAGGTGTCCCTCTGCATGGTTGGAACTGGATGATATTTAGGGTCCTTTTCAACCCAAACCATTCCATGATTCTGTGATTCCACATCAAGGAATGAATTTGTTGGTAACAGATATTGATCAAAGTAGAGAAAGAGACTATATTCTCTTTGAGAGCATTTTACTTTCTGACTAGTGAATTTCTGAGTGAAAATTAGATGGAACTTTAATTTCAATAAATTGCAATTTTGCTTTTCCATCCTTCAAAGAAAACTATGATCACTGGAAAGTTGCCTGCAACAATATAATAATGAAAATGAGATAGAAAAGGGATCTCAAGAGACTCTCTATTCCAATACTTTGCTTCAAAGTAGGAGAAACATGTTCTCATCGCTCATGTCAGATGTTTATCTTGCATTTTTAGTAAAATGCATGGTGGGATAAGAGTTCAGGGAGAACAGCAGAAAGAAACACTCTTTTCAGACTCTGTCCAAGAACTGAATTACAGGAGGCACTTCACTAAGTATTCACTCTTTAGAAGTGTCTGTGTAGTGAAATATGAAGTTCATGTCTTAATGCTAGTTGCAACTGCAGTGCTCAGTTGAACCGTTTGTTTACCACTTGAAATTATTCATTACTAAAGATAAGGCTCAATTTCTCCACTTCATTGCACTTTTCTGAGCAAAGACTATGTGATATTCACTATATATGTTCACTACAGAAATTGAAAGGCAGAAAAAACAGGCCTTGAGGATCTCTTAGATCAAAGTGGAAGAAGAAAGTCACAAAACCCCTTTTTCTGAATCTATTTGTGGGGAGAAGGACAGGAAGGAAATGTTCATTTTATTCACTTCATTCCTTTCTTTCAGAAGACAAACAGCTGTGTTAGCTATTGCTTCTTCCAGCTTGGTAATAGCGCGCTTCATTGGTTGGTATGTTACTACTCACTGTCTTCTGGGCTCAGAAGAAGCAGGTTACCTTCAATGTCTTCCACACCCTGCATTGTTTAAGACTTAAAATTTCATCCATCTATTTAAAAAAAATGAAATAAAAAAACACCAGGCCTTCTGAAACTGTTATCTCTGGGATTTTCTTTTTTAAGTTAGCCATGCACCCACAAAAATTTAAAACCAGTAAAAACAATTGTGTTGTCTTTAATCAGAAAGCTAATACGCACCTGAGTGGTGCTCCCACAGAATCCAAAAAAAGTTGTACTTAATCCTTTTTCTTCATGGGTGAATATATGCGTTTGTAATTGCTGATATATCTGAATCCCAACAAACACGCTCATGGCTCACTAGCCAAAATGCAGTACTTTAACAGTCAGATAGCCCATCTCTTACTCTAAGATTTATCTATAACCAAGTGTGTCTCCCTTCGCCATAGGCCTGGACTGGAAAAGAACTTGCTAAGCTCTGTGGGTTTTGGAAATACAGTACTTTCCATGAGCCTTATTTCACCTGTGTTAGTATTATTGGTGTCAAATATCTGGCAAGTGAACCAATAAGGTATAACTAAACGAGTACCTTAAAAAATGCCAAGAATATTGAAGTGAGACTAACAAATATCTATAAAACCAAAAAAATATATGTTCTGCCTCCTTTTCTCATCAAATTGAGAAAAAAAGGCATAGAAAGAGATGTGTTTAGACAGGGGAAAAGTTTGTGACATTTCCCACTGCAATATAAATGCTAAGTAAAATCAGTCAAGCAAAAGGGAATTTATTGCATGTTACACATTTAAAGTGATACTATTTGAATAAGTGCTGCTAACTCCAGTAGGCAAGAGTAAAACCTTACTACTTCTCTACTACTCAATGAAGCAGTGACAAAGCTTTCAATGTGATATCTGATGCATGTCCAGCTAACACATCTATATATATCAGCCTATTAGCAGTTTAACACTATTCCAATTCACTTTGAGTCTCAATGAAGCTGTTTATTTTCAGTCTATGACTGCATAATTTGTATAGAAGTCAATGGAAGCAGTTGAGACCTGCCAAAAGCCTGGCCCAAAGTTTCTTAGTCTTAGCTATTGTGGTAAGAAATCCATCCTTATCAGTAAGTAGACAGCAGGAAAAAAGCAAAAACAAGCAAACAAACAAAACAAACAAAAAAAAATCACAAAACCCTGACATCATACAATGACTATGTTTAATCAGAAGCACAAATAAGGTAACTTTCCAGCCAAAGATGCATCATTAATTACATAGTGACAGATTAAGGACTAGGATATCACAAAGTGTTTTTAAATAATCCAGTCTCCCAACATGGACCCAGCATACCTTCTTCCTGCCAATGTTTTTGCAGAGGTAATTGGGTAATTATTGACAACCCAGGCCAATAGTAACTTAAAAAACTGTCTTTATTTCTGCAATGCAAAGCCTCACCAAGCAGTATCAGATCTTTGGAAAACAGGGTAGTAAGAGCATACCAACAGGATGAAAAAATTCTCATAACAAAAATGTGTAGGAGTAACTGTTTACCCCAGCAGCAGCTCTGTGTTGCTGGGAGTAGGCAAACACAGAGACCACCTTTTTGAAGGGATTTGCAGCTTGCCTTTCTTTGAACAAATGTAATTCGCACCTTATCTGTCCATCTGAAGGATAATGCCCAAAGCTGATCTGTGCTTGATGTGCAAATGATAGGTCTATCATTTGCATGCACAAGTAATATGCAGAGACCCATTTGCACTTACATATGTAGAAGATGACATTTAAAAAACTGGCTCCTAGAATCATTCCTTCTGTGAATGTTATGCAGCCATCTGTACAAAAGTAGCAACAAAATACTTTGCCATCAGCAGAGTGTTATCCTTTCAGATATGGCTGGTTGAGAGGTGGTTTTTATCCAAACTTAATTTCAACAGAAAACTGCTTTTTCGACTAATACAATTTTTCAACATAATGTTAAATATGCTGTTGGTTTTGTGTTGAATCCTTCCTTTTCTCACCATTGCCAAATCTGATTGATCCGATAGATGCTAAGCATGTTCATGCCCTGGAACTTCAGTTTTCTCTCTGGTACTATGATCAGGGATACTTGTGACACTTCCTAGCAGCTCAGTAAAAGAAGTGTAATCTCTTGAAGGACTGTAGCTTATGAAAAGTAACATTACCTCAGATAACACCACAGCATTTGGGGAAAAAAAAAAAAAAAAAAAAAAATCAGGATTCTTTTTCTTATCCCACTTCCAAAAGCATTTATAACAAAAAAAAAAAAAAAAAAGGGAAGAATTTTCTATCCAGTCCATTTCAGTAAAATCTGAAAATCCAAATTTGCCACGTAATGGCACATCATTCTTCCAGGTGGGAACTGTGCCAGGACAAAGGCACAGAGAAAATTATTGTGGCAAATTGTCAAAACCATTTATTTGCACTAGACGAATGTTAAGTCAGCTGTTCAAACTAGGTACAAACCAGTCAGCACTCTGTTTTCAATGCAGTATGTTGCCATATGCAGTATGTCCAATGGAGGGGATGGACAAAGAACGCATTGAGAAAGGCATGAAGGGCAGGACCTTGGACAATAATAACCACATATAGAATCGATGGGTCATGCACTACACAAAATGTTCAGTATGCTAATCTATCAGCAGATACACTGTTGAGATTCTGCAGTGTGCCCAGCTGCAGATACTAAATGCGCATCCTACATATTAGATTACATCTGACTCAAATAACCTAAATACAGGTGATGGCCAATGGGAGATCCCATCAGAGAGTCATGAAAACAAAGAGTGTGGCAATTTTCCAAAATCTGCTGAAACAGCACACATGCCAGGACAGGTGTTCTCTGCCTCCACACACTGTGCAGAGAAGTTAATTAGAAAAGTGGAAGAGTAACTTGTATTTGTCCTAATTATCTGTGTAAATATTCATTCCATGTCATCCTTCCTCAGTATTTCATACGAGACTGAGATCATGTGTGAGCATGTGTATGGAGATCAGAGACATGGATGGGATTTTTTCAGTGAAGCATAATAAGCTTTACATTCTTTCAATATTCTCCTGGGGAAAAAAATGAATAACAAGCCTTTTACATATTAGATATATATTTAGGGCAAATTCTGCTCTCAGTTACACAAATATTGCTATCTGTTGAACCAAACAGAATTTTATTTATGTATTGGGAAAAAAATTACTCTTCTTAAGGAAATGCTGCTGCAAGCCAACACCTTTGAAGAAAGAAATGTTGCATTACACTTTACTTGCAAAACCTCTCTGGAGAGCCAAGGTGCCTGAAAATATCTGTGCTCCCTTTAGAAGGAGATACTTAAAATGTGCTTTTTTTTTTTTCCACCCTTCCTTCACATCTTGCCTTGTTTTTGTAAGAACACTGAAAGTGGGAACAAAGCTTCGGTAATGCATTTTTCTCCTACCCTGCTTCCATAGCATTTTATATACACTTGCTGATAGGGTGAATTGTTGTGCAGGCTGCAAAACAACAAATCAGGATCTAGAAGCCAGCAGACTTGGGAATTTCTTTTTTATACATTTGAAAAATGTATTTTAGTGTTCAGTCCTCAACTAGGAGCTGAAACCTGTAGCGTTCGATGTCCGGTCCTCAACTAGGAGCTTAAACTTGTCAGCAATGCTTTTTTTTTATTACCAGAAACCTTTCTAAGTCAGGTTTTAGTGAAAAAGAACATGAGGTGGGTGACAACTTTTATGAAGTCTATGTTTAAAGTCATTCCCCCTTCTCTAGGCTGACATCCATATCCATAGAAACTGAGGTAGAAATGGACCATTAGCACCCATGAGTCAATTTAACCTAGTAGCAGTCAATTTCTGTCCCTGAAAAAAGAGTTTGAATTAGTGAAAATGGAAGTTTTAAAAAGACCTCAAAAAAAAAAAAAACCCACAGAAAAACCTTTAATGTATTTTCTGAACTTGCCACACTGAGTCTATGTGGGATGCATTCACAAAGGCACTCAGAGCCAGCAAGGGAGCTGAGGAAGAGGATGAGAACTCCAGATCATATGCAGCAGCTGGAAGTAACAGCAAAACAAAGGGCAGATGAAACTTTGACCTTCTAAAGCCCTAAAATTGAAATGTTGATTTAAAATTGCATAAACTTGTTTTTTAAATGGTGACTTGTTAATACCCTTGTTTGAAAACCGAATTCTCAAGTCCCTTTAACAACTGCAACTATACTCTTCAGCAACTCACTTTCCTTGGAAAGGTGCAATTATAGGAGAGATGCAGCTATCAAAATCACAGGGATATTTAGTTACTAATCATATATACTGTGATATGTTGCTTTACCAGCGCAGTTTACCCTCAAAGACATGAAATAAGGAATTCCAAAGTATCTTCTGCTAAGTGATTGCAGAATGCTGAGCTGAAAGAACACTAGACTTGAGGTATCTTGAGATTATGGTTTAACAGCATGTTACAGATACCGAACCTCACATTTATTTTATTGTGGTGAAACTCCATTACCATTAATGACATTACTCCTGTTTCTAAGCATGAGAAGCTTCCTTTGTGGGAAATCATGGCAATCAAAACCAGATTTGCAGTGGCAGCTTTCAAGCCCAAGTGCGCATGTGCTCTATTTACACATTATATCAACCGCAATATTCAACTGCCATTTTTGCTCTTGTATCTTTGTGTGCAGTTGAAAGTCTACAGATTCTTTCTGGTGGCCGTACCCAGTGCATGAGTCTTTAAAAGCGTCAGCTTGAAGTCTATGCTGCAAATCATTTTTCTGCTTGAAGACAGAGCAGCAACTTTTCTGCACAGCAGTTTGCATGCCTAGCACTCAGTAGCTTCTTCTGTCTTTGGATGAGTTTCACTCCCCTTGCAGATGGTTAAAGGATGAAAATTACAAGCTTAGTATTTTTTTTTTTTTTTTTTTAAGAATTCTGCCTGATTTCTACAGTGCATTGATATAAAGGTCAAATTCCACCAGCTTCTGCCAGAGAATTCTCCGAAATTTGTGCTTTTTTCCTAAGACACATAATGAAGCTGAATGCTTGCTTAAAAAATGTTTTGTTAATTTATGTTCTTCTGAAATAAGTGTTACCTTTGTAAAGTGTTTGTTGATTTCTGTATTTAACTCCATTATTTCAGCATTTACTCTTCAGTACTAGGTTAAGTCGTTTTTTTCAATCTCCAAAGCTCTCAGAAGCGAAAAAGAACATCATGTTCCTGTGGACTGCCCAGGACACATGCCTCACAGCTGTGCCAAATTTGCAGCTGACCAATTGGCCTACGCTGCAAGAAGACTCATTTTCAAAATTTACAATCGTTTTTTTTAATGTGTGCCAGATAGGCCGATTCACTGTAAGACTTCTTTGATTTTATTGATGTTTAGAGTCTCTTCCAGTTCCCAGTGAAGTCAATGGGTGTCTTTCCAGTCCTTATAGCAGGACTTGGATGAATCTTTCAAGTGAGTAAAACAGTTTCCTGTCACCTATTTTGCCCACTGAAACATTCAAAAGATCATCAACCCCCATTCTGTATCATTTATAATGGCATTTATCCTGGAATTTAAAGGAATTGCATGATCTTTAAAGGTAGCTACCAAATTAAAGGTGGCAACTTGACTCAACAAACAAATTCCTGTTAAGCTGTTAAGCTCTTCATGGATATAGTAATAGTAATGGAGTTAGTTTGTTTGATTTGTTCCATAAGTAATGTGCACCTTTTAGACTCCTAAGACCTGCTCACTGAACATGGTGGCTTGTCTTAGTGACAGAAGTGCATGAACAAGCAGGTGTCATGCATTTAATCTAAGATACTGTGAAGTGATTTCACTAGCAGGATTTTTAAAACAGCGGAAGCAGGCATAATTCAACCATAAAATGTTTTGATTAGCATTTAATGTCTGAAACTATTTCAGATTGAACATTTACAGTGCATATAAACAGACTTCCAGAAATCAGCATTTGCAAAGATGGAAGCATAAGCCGGAAGACTCCAAGTCCAAATGACATTTGAGTCCATAGCCAACAATAGCTTCCTCTCTGTGGTGTAAAACCAACAGGGCAGCAGCAACATCCATATTGGTACTTGTATGTATATGTCAGCATATAAGAACAAAAAGCCTGTATTTTATACGTAATCTGATGCAATTTTTCTCGTGCACGCAAAACAAAAGGAAAAAGCAGATGAAAACCAACTGGACAATTTAGGGCTTATTGCTCCAATCACTCACCTAACTATTGTTAGGAAATGATAGAAAATGAAGCTGAATAATTGATTTCCCCAGTTCCTAGGGAAATTCTTTCCAGTAACCTGAAGCAGCATGATACCAGTATGGTATACAGGAAGGAAGGAAGGCGGCAAGATCACTTATTTGCTGAAAAAAAAAGGACTTTCTGGTACCTTACTTTTCTCCCTCTGTTTCAGTGTCATCCTCCATCTCCGGAGTCATTATAAGGAAGCACACAGAAATTAAAAAGATGAATTGTTACAGGACAATAAAATAATATTTGCTTTACAGAAAAGTTGGCACACTCCACTTCTCCTATACTTCGGGTGAAAGCTCACAAACAATTGCTATTTAAAGCACAGTTGAAGTTATCTCTCTCACAACTTTCAGGTGTCTGAATTCAGGATTGTTTAGGACCCTAGATTCCTTGATTTGTTAGATTTTCAAGCACGTTATTAGACACCAGACTGTTCACTCCAGAAAGCTGTTGGAGTAAGACTCCTGAAAACAAAAAGAGAAAGTTGCTCTTTGTAGGCACAAAGAAATGTGATTTGTCTGAAGTGAGCTAAATTAGGGCTACTTGTTAAGAAAGATTTTGAGTATTGATGTCTACAGTAATATGAAATGCTACAGTAAATCAAGAGCAGGAGAACCCCTTACAATGCTACTATCAAGGCACTTGAGAATAGGCTATTCTGGTGAAGAGCATGAACTGGAAGTATAATCCACCC
Organism: Psilopsiagon aymara; assembly: GCA_024733675.1. NCBI lineage: Eukaryota > Metazoa > Chordata > Aves > Psittaciformes > Psittacidae > Psilopsiagon > Psilopsiagon aymara. Next base: position 32,297 of record JANRGW010033498.1, read on the forward strand.
CTACTTTCACCACAGTCTAATATCATTGAAAGTGCATTGTTAGAAAAACTGATAAAAGGTACGAAAAGTTTTTCTACATTTCTGTTAAAAGAAGAGAAATTCTATAAAATCAGTTAAGAGAAGCACTAAATCTAAAACTTGGCAATTATGGAAGATGTGACGTTAGACATTGAGAAAAAAGGAAGAACAGACTTTCCTCAAAAAAAAAAAAAAAAAAAAGAGAACGAAATCATAAAAATCTATGTCACTGCAAACACGAACTTTGATGGTCTTCTTTCTAGAATAGTTTCAATTTTCAGATGTATTGCTTCCCAAATAGAAAACAAAGAAGTCAGTCATAGAGAACTGACCAGATCATGCTACCTCAAATAAAATGAGAAGACCAAACCTAGGAAAAGCAAAAGCCCAATAGCTTCCAAGGCATCTTGGAGTCACACAAGGGTGTTGAACCTATTTTCTATTTCCTTTGTTTTTGCTTTCCTCAGTCCCATCACACTAATCTCCACTCCTGCCCTTGCCCCACCTGGACAAAAGATGACTACAATAAGCAGGACTGAGAAATGACTTTGCATGAACCACTGCCTCTGGGGTTATGAATAGTCTGGATTTTGTCACTGTACCAGGAATGCAAAATATGAAAAGAATGGAAATCTGCCTCAGCTACTGGATTTAGTCCAGTGGCTAGCTGAGGTAGCAGTCATTATTTATATTTCAATATGATTTAGAAGGTTTGTGTGGTCCAAAGTTTCACAAACTTAGGTGCTATGTAAGCACACACAGATGCATCCTGTCCTCAAGGCAGGAATTGTAAGGTAAAATGAATGTCTGGAGCATCTGGTAAGGAGTGAGCTGAAAGAGAACAGAGAGGCAGCAGCTGGAACACGTGCCAGAGAAATGGGCTGAGAAACAGGTCTCAAGTCGCTATTTCTGCCTAAGACATTAACGGCCACTTCACTTAGACAGCTGATCCTGTTCATAGGCTTAGCAGCATATTTAGTCATTTCACCTCCTTGTCTGGACAAAAGAGAGGCTCATACAGGGGGAGAATATGATCATAAAAACTGCAGAGTGTGAAAGTGATACAGGCAGAGTGGATGTGCATGTACATGTGTGATGGTGAAGTCGTCATATTTCTTGGGTTTTGCTAGAAAGATTTCTTTCTTGTTCCCTGCATTTCTTTACTGACCACCATAACAGCAGTACCAGAGGTCTATCAGGGGCAGTACTTCAAATTAATTACCCTCTGTATGCTGTGTTTCCTTGGGTGAGTTAGGTAGTAGGTCTAGTACCAAGAGGCTTTACTATTTCTTGGAAACACATGTGGGAGGGTGATTCTGAGCTGCACACATGGCAAAAAGCTGAGACTGCCAGAGCTGAATAGGGCTTCATTATTTTCTGCCTGCTAGCTACACCCATGAAAAGGGAGGCTGCCTAAAAACATCCTTAGGGCATTGTACCAGGGAGCGCTAGTGGTGAGAACAGAACATAGATTTGAGCCTACAGTCATCAGGTCTGCACCTAAAAGTCGCACTGCTGATCGTTAAATGGAAGCATGAACCCAATTGCAGGGCAAAGGGAAATGGCCCCAGAATACAACAGTCTCTTCTGAAATCTTAACCGAAATAGAACTTCATGCTTACATTGATCACAAAATCTGCTTTTTAGGAATATTTATTAAAAATGAGCCAAATTTCTCTCTGAGCTTATTTGTAACAATGGACTTTTGAATTCTACAACAAAAGCAGATAGATGCTCAGTTAATAAATGAATGGTTATGGTTCTGACATAATACTCGGTTCCACATGGACTAGCAATTTGCTTGGAAAGTGGCAGATAAAAATCTTAGACACAGAAGAGGAAATTGTTAGTTCCTTGCTCAATTATTTTTACTTTCAACACTGCCTCAGATAATATCCATACATTGTCCACTGAAGAACTGCAGCTCCCTTGCTCACAGATAAGAATATCCATAGCCAAGATGTTCTCATGAAAGATTGAAAGTCCTTCCCGTATCAACAACAAATTAGACTTTCATTTTCACACTGTTGCACCCTGGAATCAGAAAAATATAAATTATTAAGTATTCTTAGACTCCATTTAAAAAAGCAACTATTTTAGTTAATTGCTAATTTGAGCATAGCTTAAAAACAGATGATAAAATGAACTGCAAATCTTAGGTACTCAAGTATATAAAGTGGATTCTACCAGGAACAATATTAGCATTTAGCAGGGAGATTTGCAGAATAATTTTCCATAGGAATAACTCTCTATATTAAAAAAAAAAAAAAAAAAAGTTGCTGAAGACTTAATTTTCCTACATGTCAGTATAAAAATGGATGTAGGATACTATTTCTGTGTTACATATTGCTTTTAACTAAGACCACATTTTGTTCCCTCCTATAGCAGAGAGTACTTTTATTGGTATATACAGGAATATGGTTACATGCCGTTGTGACTATTTAAGAAACCTGTGTGGTAACCTAATGATGAAATCCAATGAAATCTTATCTATTGACAAGACGAATGATTATGACAAGAATATCGCTGTTCTCCCTTTAACCCTGAACCACAAAGTCTCTGTTGACTGCTCACCTGTCCCCAGACAGAGTTCCATACTCTCCAGCCTATCCCTAACATAAATAG
>JANRGW010033499.1:7612-21502 GCA_024733675.1 Psilopsiagon aymara
GTGGGGGGGGGGGGGGGGGGAGGGGGTAAACAGGATTGGGATTTCATCTTGGAAGGGCAGGAGGAGATGGTGTGGGCTGTGGCCAGCTGTAATTGCAGTGGCCTCTGGAAAACATCCGTCAGGAGTTTCCTCCTTGCTTTGCACCTGGGGCAGTGGCGGTGCTGGGCAAACGTGCTGGGGGGAGCTGGGGGTGATGCAGCCAAGGCACAGCCTGGCTGTGCATCCTCTGGGACAGAGCTGAGAGCTCTCTGGCCCCAAGCCCCCGCCTCAGCTTTCAGCCCATCATGCTCTGTTTCTCTCCCAGTCTCATGCTCCCTCCACGTGCTTGCCTGGGGATGCTCATGGGGCTCTCGCCTGCACCCTGGTGCGATGACTTCAGCTCTGTCCACTTACTCTGCCCTCATCTGCCACTGGCCACCGTGCTTTGTGCTGGGGTTGATTTTGTGTGTGGTGAGGGCAGTTGTTGCAGCTTATCTTGGCCCTGTGGCATGCCCCGGACGCAGCTGTTTGCCCTGAGAGGAGGGTGGCTCTGGAAGCCAGGACCTGCCCTCGGGGAGCTCTTGACCCCCATCTTGACCTGCTGCAAACAGGTGACATTTGCTGCAGTCCTCTGTGGGAAGAAGGGCTGGGAACGCCACCATCGCGGAGGAGGTCTTGTGGAGCAGGGCCGGCTCTGGTTGCACTTTTATTTGCTTGTTAAATATTTTATTTGGCTCTTCTGATTTAGTTTTACGGTGGCTTTAACAGGATCATGCTGTTTTCCAGCTGTCTTCACACATGTTTGTGGGAGATGAAGGGAGAATGGGAATCGGTGGGGGGCACGGGGCAGCGGCCACCCCCCCAGGAGAGAGGGGACAGCATGAGGCCAGGGATGCAGGATGAGGACTGGCAGCCTGCGCTACCTCCCAAGTGCTGCTGGAGATGTGCAGCTCGGGCCAGCCTGAGGAGGTGCATTTGTGTAACCGGTCTCAAAGCAGTTTCCGTACATGAATTTTCCCACTGATGCTTTGAAACTGTTTTCAGTGCTGGCAGCGAGTTGCTCTGCAGGTTCATGGCACTCTGGGGCAATGCAGGGATGGTGCCTGCTCACCCACCTGCACGTCGTGCCTGCTCCTGGGCTGGGCTGTGCTGGGGAGCACCTGCACACCTGGAGACAGGTGTTTTCTGGGGCCAAACATCCACCCTTGGTGGCACTGGAGGCTCTCTGCGGTCCCCTCCTTCTGGCTGGATGCAGGCCTGGGAGCAGCACCAGGGGCAGGTCTGACTGAGGGCTGGAACTCGGGGGGGAGGCTCCCTGGGGAGCCCAAGAGGCTGGGTGTGTGTGGAGAGGCATGACTAAATGGGTGGGGTGGGCATGGTAACACTAAATATTTGAATGGGAGCAGGGTCAGCCCGGGTAACGCGGTGAGTAAAAATAGATGTAGGGAGTAGAACTGAAAACGCTACTGTTGCTGGATTGGCACGTGGGAAAGAGCATCTGTGCAATGGCAGAGCCAGCACTGGGGGAGGCAGAGGCTGGGGGGGGGTTCTCATGCCCATGGCCTGAACAGCGCAGTCCCTGCAGAGCGGCTGATGCAGCTCCCGTCAAGCACAGCCCCCTGTGGTACGTGGAGCTTGATTTCCCCAGGGGCTTCAGCAGCAGCCGTGCAGTTGCTCACCGCTCTCGTGTGTTCCCTGCAGCCGAGAAGGTGTCCTCCCTGGGCAAGGACTGGCACAAGTTCTGCCTGAAGTGCGAGCGCTGCAACAAGACCCTGACCCCAGGCGGCCACGCTGAGGTAAGAGCCGCTGGGGTGGATGAGGGGGAGCTGTGCTGCCATGCAGGGCGGCCTCGTGGGCTCTCCAGCGCCCAGGGATGGAGAGTCCCAGGAATCGGGCAGGGGCAGGTACCCGGTGCCATGTGGATGCGTTGTCCCTGCAGGACACAAGTGCAGGAGCACACCCCGTGGCTCCAAGTGCTGCTGCTGCTGTGACACGTGGTGCTCAAGAGTTCTTGTGCACAGTCCTGGGCAAGCCACAGAGTGGTGCTGGCACCACGTGTTATGACCCAGCTGTGCCACCCGGGTGTGGGCTCATCGGCAGCCTGTGGCAGGGCATGCATGCTCTGGCAAGCACTTGAAGCTGCTCTGTGTGCCAAGCAAGCTTGTTTGGGCATCGTGCTGACTTCAGTCATGCAGGAAGTTAGAGCTCGCACCGGAGCGTGGTTAAAAACACCAAAAATCAGGGATGTGCAGGTTGCTGTGATGGTGCAAGCTCAGCACTGGTGCCCTGGGGCTTGTGCTGGAGTGATGCCACCGCAGCTGCTCAGCCCTCAGGGTCGTGAGGGTGCCATGCCGGTGGTGGCAGGTGCTCAGGCCTGGGAGCAACTCTTTTTGTTGTGTCATGTCCCAGCGTGACACGCAGTGCCTGTCATGCCAACGTGTCACCAGCTCTTTAGCAGGGTTTTAGCACACGGCACAGCTGGGAGCAGGTGGCAGGGACAGCACCAGCCCTGGGGGGAGCGGGCACATCCTGCGGGAAAGATGATGGGGCTGCATGGGTGGCTCTGTGCTTCAGGCTGGGTTAACCCAGGGGGATTTGTTGTTTCTCCATATAAGGCCAGATTCTGCTCCTGTGGGGATGGCAGCCAAGGCCCCAGCAACTATGCCGGAAGCAGGATTTGTCCCTTCCCTGTTTTTTCTCCCTTCTTTCAAGCCAGTGTGTCCGGCTGGGTTGGAAAGGTGTCACGGGGAGACCAGCTAAATGTTTACCTCCCCCCAGCATGGTAACGCAGCAAGCACACTGATGTTTATGCCTGGCGATGTTTTACAGCTGCCTGCTGCCAGCCTGCTGCCTGCCTGCTCCCCAGCCCTGCCCTGGCTGCTCTCACCCTTGCCTTTGGCATGGGACCACTTTGGGAGGCGAGGAAAGGGACATGGCTTCTGCTCAGCTACCGCCCTGCCACTTTGTGCAAGGCATCCGTGCCCGCAGCAGAGGGGATGGAGGGCAGGAGCACAGGGCAGGAAGCAGGGCTGAGATGCTGAAAGGAGCTGAGCAGGCAATGGGATAGGTTCTTGCCTCGGTCTCAGTGTCTTCCACATGGGGCAGTGTGTGTGGTAGCCCTGTTGGCCCCCTGCCCTAGCTACAAAGGCTCTTTCTTTTCTCTTGGACTTGGTTCCTGTTGGCCCATGAGAAATTCCTACAGGGAGCTCTGGGGCTTATCGCCTGCTTCATGCCTTCCTGTGATAAATCGCCCCCAGCTGATAGCGGGGCTGATAGCCACAGGGCTGGGACCAGCACCCGCATGGGGCCCCTGATCTCAGACCAAGGCGAGGGGGAGGCAGAGCTTAGCGGTGGCCATGGTGTTCTGTGTGCCTAGTACCAGCCTGGGTGTGCACAGGATGCTTAACTGGCAAAGTGATACCTGACTGAGTGGCACACGGCCAGGTTGGGGCTTGGAGATGCCTCTCAGCTGGAGTGGTGCAGGGTGCTGGTGCTCCAGCCCTGCTGTAAGGCATGTGCAGAACAGCCAGAGTACTTGATGCAGGCAGAATCATTAAGTGCTCAGGCTGTCACTGGTGGACACTCAAGCTCGGTGCATTTTGGGATGTAAGCATGGCCATGGTGGTCTCTAAACACCAGTGGGGATGGAAGCGATCCCGAGAGAACCGTGGTCACCACTCAGCATTCTAACACTACCCTCTATCTCCCCAGCATGATGGGAAGCCCTTCTGCCACAAGCCCTGCTACGCCACGCTGTTTGGCCCCAAAGGTAGGTCTGTGCTCTCCTCACGTGGCTGTGACCAGGGCTGCAGGAGGAGCCAGGTTCCTTCATCCCTGCTGGTGGGGAGCTGGGGCCCTGAAAATGCCCCTGGGGCCAGGATAGCATGGGCTGAGCATCAAGCCAGCACTTGCAGTTCCAACTCTTGTCATCCCCTTGTGCAGAGGGAGAGCGGATGAGGGAGGGATCCCTTCTGACAGCTGTTCCTTTTTTTATATATTTATAAGCCAAAATCCAGTTCAAACAGAAGGTGGAGTTGCTCTCCCATCACAGATATGGCTCGAGAAAGCCAGGCCAGGACAAAGCAGGATGGGGCTGACATGCAGCAGTGTTTGCAGTGACCCTGTGGCTCAATGGTGCTTGGGGAGGTGGGACTTGGCTGGGGGAAGGATGGAGACTCCAAGTGCTCCCAGCCCACAGCAGCCTCTCTCTGCCCCTCCGCAGGGGTGAACATTGGTGGTGCTGGATCCTACATCTATGAGAAGCCACAGATTGAGGGGCAGACTGCACCAGGACCCATCGAGCACCCAGTGAAGGTGGAGGAGAGGAAGGTGAACACTGCACCTCCCAAGGGACCCAGCAAAGGTGAGGGGCAGGCAGGACAGGCAGTGTTGGTGGTCGGTGTTTGCTGATGGTGTGGGGGTCCTCCACACCCATGTGTCCTGGCTGAGATGTCCCTCCACTTTCCATGCCCATGTTCTCTCTTTTTCCAGCTTCCAGTGTCACCACCTTCACTGGAGAGCCCAACATGTGCCCACGCTGCGGCAAGAGAGTCTACTTTGGTAAGGCAGCGAGTGGGTACATGCCCTGGGATGGCATGGTCCTGTGGTGCTGGGGCTCCATGCAGGACTTCTGGGGCATGTAGAGGGGCTGGGAGGGAGTTTGGCTCAGAATTGGGGTTGGGGGCACAGAAGGATGTGCCCGAGGAGCCTGCAGGAATGGGACTTCTTGGGGAAGCTCCTGGATGCAGTGCTTCATCTGCGTCATGTCCCCTGTCATCTCCCAGGTGGGTGGTGTGGTCTTAGTAGGCACCCTCTGTCACCTGCAGGGCAGCAGAGGGGTGGGAGAAATGTGGGAGGCTGGAGGGCACAGGGCTGTCTCAGGATTTTATGTGCAGAGGTGATGTCCCCGTGGGGCATGTTTCCCCTCAGCATGTGTGCACATGGAGCGTGACCCTCCCTCCTTGTCCCCACTGTAGCTGAGAAGGTGACTTCACTGGGGAAGGACTGGCACCGTCCCTGCCTACGCTGTGAGCGCTGCAGCAAGACACTGACCCCGGGGGGCCATGCCGAGGTAAGGATGTCCTGGCCCTGAGAGCCTGGGCAGTGTGCATGGGGGATGCCATGGGGCATGGCTGAGCTGTGCTGCGCTGATGGGACAGCCCCTGCCTTTGCAAGAGGGCAGGGCTGACAGAAACAGCCCCTGCAGCCTGGCGGGGGGTTGTTAGGGGTGCTGGGGCACAAGCCAGGCTGACATGTCCTGGGGACTGGCCTTTCCCTGGCCCCCCACCCCGGATGACATGCTCCTCTCTCTGCCCTGCTCAGCACGATGGACAGCCGTACTGCCACAAGCCCTGCTATGGGATCCTCTTCGGGCCAAAGGGTGAGTGCCTGGGGACATGTGGGATAGGGAGCTTGCTGCTCATGCCCAGAGGGGACATCTCCCTGGAGTGTGCCAGCTTTCTGTTCAGGTCCTCACCCTCCTGCATCTCATCCTGTGCAGGTGTGAACACTGGAGGTGTGGGAAGCTACATCTACGACAAAGACCCTGAGGTGAAGAACCAGCCCTAGACGGCATACCCCCTGCCCATGCGCCTGCTCTGTGCCCCTGTACTAACCTCCTGCTCACAGCTGGAGCAGACCCTCGCCAGGTGGCCACGGAGCTGTGCTCTCTCTGCTGTCTCTACTCAGGGCAGGACAGCCCTGCCCCCCGGGTTATATATCATAGTCTCTAATATAAGCTTCAGTGTTCAAAGGTAAAAGGTATCTCTGATGGTTCCCAATGCGCTCTGCTCTCCTCAGCCTTCCCACCAGTCCCTGAGTGCAGGAGGCAGTGGGGGTGTGTGGGAATGTCACCATGTGCAGGGGATGGTGGGTAACACCTGAAGGGCTGAGAGAGGGAGAAGTTGGTGGCTGAAGTCCCACCATGGGAGGGTGATAGAGCAGGGAAGGTGTCCCACAGCACTTAGGAAGGTTGGTTGTCAGGGCCATCCAGCCCTGATCCTTGCCAGCCGCTGGGGAAATGCATGTCGCTGAGGTCCATCTGGCAGCACTGCTCTTCTCCTGGAACTTCTCAGGCTCCATTCCCTGGTTCTCACTCTTCCTAGGACCTGTCGCCAACCCCAGCTGCCATTGGGGTTGCAGGATGTCACCTCCCTGCATCCCTATCCCTGTACCCCCAGGGCATCCCTGTACATCCACCCAGGCAGGTGCCCAACCTGCCCTGACACTTAATTCGGGGTGGTGGCCCCCAGCCTGGTCCCATGCCGGGGTAGAGCCCATGCTGGGGGGGTACCTGATGGCTGCAGCTCTTGGGCAGTGGGCTGCTCCCCACCTTCGGAGAGCAAAGCGCATTGGGCTGGCGGCTCATTAACGAGATTCCCGCCTGCTCCACAGAGCTGGAGTTTTCTCATTGTTGTTGTTTATTTATAAGCAGTTGTAACTGTGCCCCTTGCTTTGGAGAACGATGTGCCCCTCTCTCACCCATCCTCCCTGCGCACACCCAGCCCCACTGCTGCCCAGGAGGCTGGGGAGGAGGCTGGTGCAGGGAACCCACCAGGGCATGAGCCCTGGGGTGCCAGCACCCTGCTCTCTCCAGGCTCCCTGTGCTGCCACGGGGCTGACTTTTGTTATTTGCTGACAATAAAGGTTTTGAGAGATGTGTTGTGCAGCTCAGCTCTGGGTGGAGGTGGGGAAGCTCTGTGTGCCACGCAGCCCAGCTGAGCCCAAGCTGCCCTGGCCAGACTGCTCTCGGGGCAGCACAACCCATGGCTGCTCTCAGGGCTGTGAGCAGGATGGGCTTGTAGGAGGCTGTGTTGGCCCTGTAGCTGCAGTGGGATCTTCCCTGGCTTTGCAGGATGGAAAACTAATGGAGAGGTGTGATGTAGCAGGTGACTCTGTTTCCTCAGACCAGGTTTGTTGAGCAGGCGCAGTTCCTGAGCAGGGCTGCAGTGGGAAAGCCCGGCCCAGAGGCAGAGGGGCAGGAATGCAGTGTGGAGGCATGAAGCACTCCCCTTAACCCATTGGAGCTGCCACGTCCCCAGCCAGATACCAACCTGGCTGCCAGGCCTAGTTTTAGACATTGAGTTCCCCATAGGAACTTGGTGTCTGGAAAACAAGGCATGGAGGCTGGGGCTGCCAAGGCAAACACCATCTCTGGGAACCGTTGCTCCAGCTTGTCCCCTCTGGCAGGTTCTTGCAAGAGTGCCACTGGTTGTGCCCCCAGGGATGCAGGCACTCCACCGGTCCCATTTTCTGGGAAAAAAAGGGACATGGTGCCCACCCGCAATGTCATCATTCTTTTAGCAGCCTCAGCCCTGGAGCTGCTCCATCACTGTGCAGGAGAGGGGGGGTGGGTACCAGCCACAGCACCCGCCCTCACTCCTTGCCTGGGCATGGCTAGGAAATACAGTGGGCACTGCAAAATGGGACCACTGGGTCTGCCCATTCATCATGCCTGTGGGGAGCATGTGGCCACAGTGACATCCTGCAGTCTCAGAGCAGTGGGTGCAGGAGCTGCTGGTTTTCCCTCTCCCAGCACTGATCTCAGCAGCATACAGCTTTTTCCCAGGCACAGAGAGTTTGGCAGTGGGTTCCTGGGCCAGGGAATGGGTTCTGTGTGTTCATGTTTTGGCAGGGTTTCTGTAGAGACGTGACCCCTCTGATGCTTTAGGGATCAAGTCTGCTGTGTGAATCAGACCAGTGTCACTTCTGGCTCCTTTCCTAACCCGCACAGAGAGCTGTGCCCTGGCAGCCAAACTTTGCCAAATCTAGCCCATGTAGCAGCAGGGGTGGTGGGGTCCCCATATCCCATCTGGGACCTGACACAGCTGCGGGAGAAGCCCTTGGCACAAATCCAGCTCTTGCTGCAATCAATTATTTACCATCATTAATTTATGAGTTTAATATGCCAACCTTTTTGCTAGCCTGTAGCAATCCCCTGCAGCAGGGAGTTTTCCTGAAGGACTGCACAGGAGTCACGTCCAGCCTGGCCTTGAATGTCTCCAGGGATGGTGCATCTACTTCCTCTCTGGGCAACCTGTGCCAGTGTTTTACCACCCTCACTTTAGAGAATTTTTCCTTCATGTCCATCCTGAACCTCACCTCTCATAGTTTAAAACCATTACCCCTTATCCTACCACAACAGGCCCTGTTTAAATTCTCTCCCCAGGCCAAGTGCAGGCTCCGTCCCTAGCACCTTCGGGCAGGATGCTCAGTGTAGGGCACCACCAGTCCAGACTGTGATGGGAAAAAGGCTATGCAGGGCTGCTGGGATTATTTAAGCAAGTGATCTTGAGATGGGGAGTCTGTTTGAGGTGGCAGGGATGGGATGCCTTAATGGTTGGTACTTGGGTTAGTTGTGGGTATGAAGGGATATGGGGCAGGGCAGGTACAGCATCCTTGTTGCTGTCTGCTCCCAGGCAGCAACCATCAAATGCAAGAATGTATTTTGGTTTGGGGCTGGCTTGTTTTCCTCCTCCTTTCTGTTTTTGCCTACATTTTCTTTTCCCCATGAGAGTTTCTCTGGGGGAATGCAATGAAATTAAAAATAGACAAAATTCAGCTCTGCTGCACAAAGGAGTGCTGGGAAGCCAGCATCTATCACAGCTCCCTCTTACCCAAAAGGAGATGACCCTGCTGCTCAGGCTCCAGGTGGGTGATGTCTCTTCACTATCATTCCCTCCCCCCTCCCCCCGATGTGGCAGGGCACCCCTTGTGGCAGGTACAGTGGGAACCCACATCGGGGTGTTAAGACCAGGAAGCTCAAGGATGCTGCAGGGCTTTGGAATCCCATGGGGGGTTATCTGCACGCGTCAGAGGGGTCAGGGCTATCCCTGTGCTGCTGGGTCAGTGAGAGGACCAGGGCACTGACACAGCAGTCGAGCACTTTGCTTGAGCAGAGAAGGCAGCTCTGGCCGCTAATCCTCGGTGCATTTTTGTGTTTATTTTTGGGAGGCCTATGTGAGCTGAAAACGCTCCTTTACTTGAGGCTTGGAAAACATCCTTCCCCTCGGGGATGTCGAGTATTCTATTTTTCTTCAGCTCGGACTTGCTAGTGGGATAAAAAAGGTTGGAGGGCTCTGGTGACTGCAGACATACTCTCCAGGGTACAGATACAGAGGAAAACAGAGAACAAAGTGGATTCAGCTTTGCTTGGAAATCCCCCAAGCCCTGTGAACTTGTCCTGGGCAATTACCCTTGCTGGCTTCCAGCTCTCCTGAAGGAAGGAGCCGTGCCTTGCAGCTCCTCGCTGGGCGCAGGCAGGGATCCCACCCGCTGGCATGAGAGCAACCCCGGTGGTGGGTGCCAGCCCAGGTATCCCTCAGCCGCGGGAGGAGCAGGACTGTCACCTAGTGGTGTTTCCCAGTAGAAGGCTGAGGGTGCTTGTGCCACCAGAAATGGGGCTGCATCGCTTGCACTGTCCTTAGGGACCCAGAAAAGGGACCGGCGGGTGCACAGAGGCTGGACCTAGAGGGGCACTACAGGCTGCACACATGAAAACACCAGGGAGGGACTTGCTGGGCATAGGAAGGATGAGGGCAGGCCTGTGCTATAACATCTCAGCTAGCCCGTGAAGGAAAGGGAGATGCAGCATTGTGATGCAGAGGGGCTCCTGAAATGCAGGGAGGTGGCAGGACAGCACAGCTGTGGCTGGCAACATGGCTCTGATGTGCCAGGGGCTGAAGCAGCACAGCTGGGCAGTAAAGCAAGGCAGCCTTAAAGCATTTGCTGGGAAGTCAATAAATAGGAGCCAAAAAGAATGAAGTGCTGGAAGATGTGATTTAAGATGGGATATTAAAAGCGACCCAGTAAGCACAGCTTGCTTCCACAAGGGCCAAGAACTGGCTCTGATATTCCCTGAAGTCAGTGGAGTGGCTCTCCCTGGCTTGGCCAGGCTTTGGCTCAAGCTCAGGAGGAGAGGTTAAAGTCCTGGGTGTAAATACTGGAGAGGGTGTAGGAGAGCAGGCAGGTATGAAGGAGGAGGAACAGCATGAAACCAAACAGAGGAGGAGGATATGAACTGCAAATCCCCTGTCACTGCAGTGCACTGAGCTGTCACACAGGGAGAGCTGCTGGGGCAGGCTCTGGCCTGGGGGCATCTGCCAGGGAATTTCCTTCGCAGGATATAGGCTGGGATCTGCAGCAGCCTTTGTCTCGCCAGTTAGTTTTCTGCTGGGGTGAGCAGCAGGGGCAGGGAGTGGAATACCTGTGCTGGTGGGATGGAGGTGTGCACGATGCCAGTGGGTGCGCAAACCTGTGGCTCCTCCTCTCACTCTCCTCTCTCTTGCTGTCCTGGCCCTCTCTGACGCTTGGGTGCGGCAGAGTGGAGCAGCTCTATCCCTCTCCCTATTCTGCACCACCACCAGGGCATGGCCACACAGTCTGCTGATGGAGAGAGCCAACACCTCTGCACCCCTTCCCCTTTGCCTCACCTCCAGTGAATTTTTAACCAGGAATAAAAGGTGTGGCCACAACAGCCCTGTTTTCCATACCCAGTCCAGGGCAAAAGGTGCCACTGGGTGAGTGCCCCATGCCAGGGCAGGGCTCGGAAGGTGCTCCCTGGCACTGGTCCCTGGAGCAGCCCCTGAGCTGTGCCCACACTCCTCACCAGCCCCCAGTACAGATGTGATCTCCCAGCAGGCAGAGCAATGCCTCATGAGTGCCAGGCAGCCTTCCAAAGCAGCGGGCGTTGCTTCCTCAAGGATCCTGGCGGGATTTGATAGCCATAACAGAAACAGCCAGGGCTGTGCCAGGAAAATGCACCAAACCCTCCCCTGGGAAGGATTTAGCCAGGAGGTTTCCTTGGGCTGTCGCTGATGGAAAGCTTGCAGAAAAGAGCAGATGGCAGCAGAGTCTTTGGCTAGACTGTACTTGGGAAGACTCGGGGAGCAATGCCTGGATGGAATTAGAGATTTTTCCATGTAGTTGGGACTTGGAAAGGTTTGAGAGGCACGCAGGGGCTACCACGCTCTCCTGTCCCATGGATGGAAATCCCAGCTGCATCCTTGGTGTGGCCCTGGGCAGGCAGCCCTGTGCTTTCCAGCAGAAGGGCTCGCCCCATTGCACTGAACCTTGGGGAGCTGGCCCCAGGGCTCCCATGTTTGTTATTGCTCGTGCAGTGTAATACTAACTGCGGATAGTAATTCACACCCTGGCTCTTGAGGCTGGGACCTGACGTGACAAGTGACTGCTGTGGACAGCAAGCTCCCTTAACCAGGCTGGAAATGATTAAACAATTTCTTCTAGAAAGGGCTGTGTGATTGCCCACGCCCAATGGGCATGGTGGGATGCGCAGTGGGACGGACCCTGCACTGCATCCGGGAAGGCAGTGAGCACAGATTTTGGCACACCACCAAGTGTGTTTCACAGGCTCAAACCATTTGGGGCTTTACAGCACCAGTGGCAGGCTGGTGGTGGGTGTGCTGGGCTCCCCTGCCAGCACCCCCAGTGGCAGCCCTTTCCAAGGCCCTTCCCCAAGCCCTCCTCTACCACACTGCCTTTCCTGCTGCCATGCTGTTCCCAATTACTCCCAGATTAATTTGCCCTGACAGCCACCTTCATGCTGTTATTTTCCCGGATGGCCACTAATGGGATTAGGTGTGCAAATCCGGAGGTAATGGGAGGTGAATGGGGGGAGCGGCACATTGGCCCCCACTGTGGGGTACTCTGTGCTGCTTCCCACAGGCATCCTGTGGGCCTTTTGATGGAATCACACATCTGGCAGCTCCCCCCAGCCTCTGCTGCGCTTTTTTATGCCACACTGTAATTTTCTTGTCAAATGAGAGTCCCATGTTGAGCTCGGTAGGGCATATTTCACAACAAATTGCCTCGGCTGAGCAGGCCCTTCACTTGCACAAGTGCATGCTGAAGGCCTCCGGGTCATGCCTTTGCTGGTGCATCGTCCCCCTGCTGTGCAGGCATGCTGGGGGGGTGTGATGTGAGAAGGGTGGGAGCCCCTGCCCCACTCCATTGAGGGGTGACAGGAGAGTCACCCTGGCAGATGGGCTGGTTTGTTTCGTGGAAATAGCTGGTTTTTCTTGCTGTCTTAGCAAAACAAACCCAAATCGGCTTATGTTACCCTGACTGCTGAAATGCCAGTGACTTTTCCAGTCATTACTCCGGTAATCACCAGGGCCAAGTTGCTCAAGGGGGATATTTAGGCAGGCAGCGTGTGCCCACAGCTCTGGTGTGCCCGGGAGCTCTCACCCTGCAACCCTGACCCAAGAACTGGGTAAACTCCTGGGGAGTCCTTAAGGGCTGGGAGGACCTTGCACAGAACATGCTGAGGACTGACCTGGGGAACTGGCGCTGGCTCTTGCCAAGGGACCAGGGAGGAGATCCTTGCCATAACAACAGCATCCAAACAAACAAATGGGACAGCCCAGGTTTGTCTGAGGGCCGTTGCTAAGCCATCGGGGAGCACTGGCGCCTGATGCTCTGGGATGGAGCCTCACCCACAGATTCCTATCAGGGCACAGAGCTGAAGCATGCTCTGCTCTAATGGTTAAATTAGCTGGAACAAGGTCTCCAGATAAGATAAAGCTATGGTTTGCTGAGGAGGCTGCTCTTTGTTGGGGTTGGCTGGGTTGTTTCCCTTGCAGGCTGTGAACCTTGCTTTGAAGAGATGCTTGTGTTTGGGTCTGGCTTTGCTGAAGACACTGCCTCTGCCTCTTTTCTGCTGCTACCTGGAGCCATCTGTGGCCAGCAGCAGAATTGCCTACTGCCTGCTCTTGCCTGTGTGCGCTGTGGGCAGCATCCCGCTGCAGAAGAATGAGCTTACTGCTGCTCCAAGAT
Source organism: Psilopsiagon aymara (assembly GCA_024733675.1). NCBI lineage: Eukaryota > Metazoa > Chordata > Aves > Psittaciformes > Psittacidae > Psilopsiagon > Psilopsiagon aymara. Next base: position 20,384 of record JANRGW010033499.1, read on the forward strand.
GGCTCATGGACTGTTACAGCTCAGTTTTGGATCCTGTGGGTACCCTGGATGGCAGAAGGGGTGGTGACCCCTAATGTTGGGCTGCTGTAGCATTTCCAGTCAGCTCCTCTCAGGATAGGCCAATGGGAGCTTGGTTTATTGCCCTGCCACATGCAGATGTGTTTCACACACCGTCATGTGGAGTGTTTATGGACTCACTCCCTGTAAAACGAGGAAGAATTCACATCCCATGAGCTCCCAGGGTGCTGCTATGCTCTGGGAGCACCTGCAACCCTTCCTCTCTCTCTGCCAAGTGCTCTCCATCAGCTTTGCTGCACTGCCCCATTGCTGTGTATCCATTCTGATCGATGGGACAAGAGCAGCGTAATGGCTATGAGCAGGATGCATGAACAGCTCTGGTGAGGCATAGGAACTGGGGCTGCTGTGCTGCAGCAGCCTTCACCCTGATATCCGCTCACTGTAATCCCCATTGGCTTGCATGGTGCACTGACACTTTGGCTCACCCTTTTGTGAAGCAGGCTGGGGGCAGCCAAAGGTGCGGCCATCCTGCAGCATGGCAGGGCTGACCAGTCTGAACTAGGGGCTGTGTGGGGTGGACACCAGGCACAGAGCCCTGTGCGGGCAGGGCTGGCACACAGCAGTGTGCAGCTTGGTGGCGCCTGTTTTGTCAGAGCTGCCACCGGCCTTGTGCCCGCTCTGCGGTGTGGACAGTCTCCAGGAAGGGGTGGCTAGGCTCTGCCTCAGCTGCATCAGCCCAGTGCACAAGAAGAGCTGGGCTGAGTGGTCCATGGGGACTATCCACAGGGCAGGGTCAGCTGGAGGAGACCTGTGGGAGGCTGCTTTTCAGCTGCCCGCTGGCACAAAACCTGCCTTAAAAGGGAGCACAGCTGAGGGCAGCTGTCCTAGCCCGGCAGTGGCCTCAAAACAGCCTGGCACCATGGGGGAGGTGGGGGGTGGCGGAGCGTGGCCATCAGAGAGGGGAGAGGGCATGCCCTGTTCCGTGTATTTCATCAGGTGCAGGGAGGGGATCGTGGCCTGGACCATGCAGCCAGGAGCTGTGGCTCAGTGCAGGGGCATGTGGAGTGGCTGAAATACAGTGTTTACATGCGTGTGGTGTCT
>JANRGW010033500.1:9066-47864 GCA_024733675.1 Psilopsiagon aymara
AGGTACTTTCTTCTGTGTTACAATTACTGCAGAATCTTTCCCACGAACAGCAACAGATGTAAGTCCACCTTGGTTTATGGCCTTAAAAGCATATTCTAGAAAAATATGTAAATGTTAATAGAAAACAGTGTTAGAGATATCAGAACAATTAAATCTGACACCTTCCCCTAACACAGAAATCTTATCAAGTTCTGGCTTTTTTAATACTTCACAACACTTGGTGTCTTTCAGGTCTTTAGTAAAATGTATATAAGCGTCTGATGGGAACTGAAGTAATTGACTCTCTTCACAAAACAACTACTACTGCTTCCTTCAAACATTTCTAATGACTTGCCTTTTTGTTCAGTTGAAATGCTTAAAAGCAACAGGGTTTGATTTAAAACAGAGGTTGTTTTGTGCTTCACCAAAATGGTCCAACCTTCACCTAAACTGCAAATCCTCACAACTTTTTTAACATGCAGAAGCTTAGTATTTCAAGCACTGTTATCACTGCAAGGATGCAAGTTTCCTTTGTAGATTTTAACTGATACAGATGAAACCAGAAATGATGGACAAGGCTCAGAAGATAGGGTTTAACCTTATGTCATGGTTTAAGCCCAGTCAGCCACATAGTTCGCTCGCTAACTCCCCCCTTAATATCACACTTTCTGACTTGACATTCAAACCCTGCAATGCTTTTTGTTCACTTTTTAAAATAAAACCTACGCACATGCCAACTAAACAGCATTATTTAGACAAATATAACGGATTACGATTTACTTTATGTGATCCATGAAATGTATTTCCCTTGAGTAATGGTTTCAAAAGCCTCAGGAACAACAACTTTATAGATCATTAATCCAGCAATATAGGATAAACACGCAAAACTTCCTACTATCTGGTTAGGAGAGGCAAACTCCAGGCTGCAGCTAAATGCAGATGAATTGTCTCATAGCTATGTGAGTGAAACTTGAATTTAGAATACGTCTAGCTGCTAAAACCATCTTCTAAAACAAGGAAAGCAAGAAACTCGTCTGTTTTAAAAGCTGCATTCACACCTATGGAAGAGACTGCATAACGGAAGAGGAATAATCTGAAAATTACAACAAACTCTTGCAATACCAGGGTCTTGATGTTCAATATGCTGAGTCAGTGTTGTGGAAGAGCTGACTGCCGTGTAGAGCAGGAACAGGTGCCCTCACAAACTGGTTTTGCTCACAAGTAGGGACAACCAGGGTTGCTGACTGAACCACAGTCCCGTCTTGCACCATTCTCAGTATCATCTGCATTGCTCAGTTTTCAAAGGCAAGCCAAAAAGTGAACTGTCTCTTAAAGTATAATCAATGCAAATGAGTAGTGGTGTTTTAAGCCTGTTTTCTGCTGCTTTAAGTATTTCAATAGCACTGCACATGTTTTCTGAGAAGAGCCATCCCTCGCTGTTCCCTGAAAACACCACAACACTCACCAATTTGACCATAATTATTTTCTTCACCTACCAAAATCCCACTTAGATGAAGCATCGTGTTTGAAGACAGGAACTAATAGGGGGCAAGATAATACTGATGCTCTGAGGGATTTTAACAACAGCAATGAGAAATATAAATGAAATAACTTACACTTTTCTAATACATCTATGTAGTGACAGACACTGTATCAGTGTAGTGATATGGGTTTAAACTTGAACAGGGGAAGTTCAGGTTAGATACAAGGAAGAAATTCTTTACTGTGAGGGTGGTGAGGCACTGGAACTGGTTGCCCAAAGAAGTGGTAAATGCCCCATTCCTGGCAGTGTTCAAGGCCAGGTTGGACAGAGCCTTGGGTGACATGGTCAGGGCGAGACACTGCCCATGGCAGAAGGGCTGGAACTAGATGATCTTAAGGCCCTTTGCAACCCTAACTATTCTATGATTCTGTAATATGCGATCTCTTTAAAGGCACATGAACCCCATAAGGGAAGGGAGGGAAGAAAGATGCGCAGATAGATTCTGATATTTGACCACAAGCAAATGTGAGCTTTCTGCCCATGAATTCTAGCCATGGTCAGATAGATGCTGACCAACAGAGACACTAGTGTGGCACCACACCAGAGTTACCAGCCTGGCAGTAGGAAAAGTGAGCTCATTCTTGCTTGAAGTTAACTATGCACATCTATGTATTTTAATTCCCACAGCACATTAGTACTCAAAATATCTTCAAGACAGCTTCAGGCTGTGTGCAGAGGCTCTCATATACATGTGCAGAGACTTGGTTCTAAGAAGAAGGTAAAAGCTATTGAGGTAATGCATGTCTCTCATACATTAACTTAATTGTTGAATATACCCACGAGGTAGAAAACTAGGGCTCGGTTTCCTCTGCTACAGGATGCAGAAACCATTCCCAACACAAAGTACGAAATAGAGAATAGCCAGAAAGGTGATGCCGACCAACCAGCCTGTTCTAATGGCAACAGAAGGTCAGAACCACATCCTCTATGACATCCTCTATGAGGAAGTACTGTCCCTACCATCTATGTGTATAAGACTTACTATGCAAGTGGCATACAAGCCTTATACAAACTCCAGGTACCTAGTGCAGGTAACTTTCTATCTGTGTATAGACACCACAGGCACTTTCCTAGTTGCTCCTTGGAAAAAGGTCTGTTCAAGACTGGGCTGCCAGCCCATGAAGCCTATTTCACACAGCCTTTTTTTCCTGAGAAGAACTCAAGGGCAGACACAAAAGAAACTACTGACTACCATGGAGAATTCATGCAGCCTGGTCCCAGCAACCTCCTTTGCTGGAGAACAGATGGCAGTATGGACATGCCGCACAGTGAAGCCACTGCAGCTGGGAAGAACCACTAAGCTCCAGGTGAAAAAGGCATCAGGATGATGTTGCCAGAACAATTCATCTGACCCTGTTATGAGGATCCCCCAGCACCACCCTCAGTGAACTGTCCTGCCAGACTGCGAGTTGACTACACTGGTATAGAGTATTCTGCAGAAGGAGCACCATGAGGCTCTTCTGCAGAACTTGGTGCACTGTAAAAATAAGAATAAAAGGCCTAAGCCTACAGCGGTTATAGGAAGAAGTAAGATGAAGCTATGCTGCAGCTTAACAGCAGAATGCTCAAAGACACCTGGAAATAAGGGATATTTGCTGCTGTCTCACAGGCCATGATGCACAGAACACATGGCACTCAGGTGTCAACAGGAGAGAGCATGGGTTACCTCCAAAACCCGGCTTTGTTACTCTGGCATGCAGGATTTGAGGCAGCTCAAGTCCTATTTCAAACAGCTACAGAAGTTCATAGGTTCCAAAACACAATGCTTGTAAGTTTGGCAAGAGAAATCGCAAAAAAAGAAATAAAGACACTTCAGAGAAAGCAACCAGGCCCTTTCCAAGGCCCCTACGCCGGCACGGCCGAGACCGCAGCTTCCCCAGGCTCCCACCGGGCTTCTCCCCGCACACCGCGGGGCCAGGCAGAGGGGGAACCGAGACACCTCGGCCGCGGGCAGCGCCACACTCCCACCTCCCCAAAGGCAGCCAGGCTCCGCGGAGGCAGGCTCTCCGGGCCGGGCCGGGAAGCGGCGCGGGCAGGCCGAGCCCGTGACGGGGCAATTCAGCAGCAGCATCCCCGTGTCCAGACACCCACCGACTTGGTAGAGGCGCCCCTCGGGCGAGAAGATAGTGATGTGGCGGTCGAAACCGGCGCTGGAGCCTCGGGACATGGCGGGCAGTGAGGAGGGCGGCGCGGCTGAGGGGCTCACGGCGCGCAGGGCCCCACCGCCAACACGCTCACGGCACCCCACGGAGCGCTTCCGGGTCACACGAACCGCGCAGGCGCCAAGGCCCGCTCCGCTCGCGCACCGTCACGCTCCACCGCCCTCACAGCGCATGCGCGAACTTGGGAACGCCTCTTCCCATCGGCCTCGCGGCCCGTCCGGCCTGCGATAAGGCGCCTGTGTCGTGAGGGGAGAGCGGCCGTTGTGAGGAGTTTAACCAGCGGGGCTGGGAGGAGCAGGGCGGGCGGAGGCCGAGGGGGCTGGGAGCGGATTGAATCCTTTCCGATTCATGGAAAACGACAAATGCGCTCGACACGGGAACGGCAGAAGATGGGAGAAACGAACCTTCAGGAGCCCGCCAGGGAAGCACAACCGTGCTTCGTTTTTTGAGCGCAGTATTTCCACGTCTCCTCCTCAATGAGTATAGTTTTAAAGCACAGGGATAGACTAACTTCAAAAACCGTGTTTAAGATACTCGGAATGAGGAGTTGTTGCTGCAGCTGCATTATAATGCGGTGTTTAGAAGATTCTATTTAATCGGTATCCAGAACAAAGGGAAATTCCCCGAATTTAAACTCGTGAATATATGGTCTTTTTGCCTTTCAGCGTCTTGGATTTCCCCTACTCCTTGTGGGAAGGCTGTTACAGTCAGTTATCGAAAGAGTTCAAGATTGTCTGTTTTGATATCCACACCTGGTTTAAAAGATGATAGTTAGATGAGCTTACTCATGATGGCAGATCACAGGTGCATTTTGTGTGCACCCTGCATCAAAAGTCTGCTTGAATATTTCAGTGTATTTTATCTTGCTTTCTAATCTCCATAGGTATTACAGGACGCAGAGTTTGTCCCCTTTGTTAGGGAAGCACTTTGTTGGCAGGCATGAAGTGTTTAAAGCTGTGATGCTTCTCAGTGGAACACGGAGAACATGAAAATGCAAGATGGTCTCTGCTGGGCCAGAGGCAAAGTCTCTGTAGCCCTATACTCCATGGCCAGATGTGAATGTCCAAGAAGTATTAAGACTATAGAGAGCCTTTAATGAGACACTCCCTGTGTCTCTAGCTGTCTGGAGGGACTTCCCAAGGCAGAGATTGTGTCTGGTTATTTAATGAGCTATGCTGGATTTCTCTTTCAAGAACTTGCCAGTCTCCCCTTGAACTCAATGAACTTCTTGTATTCATAACATGCCATAGCAAAGAGTTGCTCAGCATAATGTTACATGTTGTCTGGTTTCATCTGAAACCTCAACTTTTATCTGAAACTATGTACCAGTGCCATTTGGTGCCACTTTTGTACTGTAAGACACAGCAATCAAGCAATCTCTATGCATCCCTTCCACAACACTCATGACTCTTATGGTCTCTACATCTCTCGAAGACCTGTGTTTCTCCAGGCCAAGGATTTCTACCCTTACATGTACAAAGCTCTCCCATTCTATAACACTGGAGTTAAATGTCAGATCTTTTTCCCTCTTGATAAAAAGGGGATAGGAAAATGGAAATAATTATCTAACATTCAGCCTGATTGCCACAAAGTAACCAAGGAAGAAAATCTGTGTTTGCATCCAGAGATTCAGTATTTGACCTGTACAAGGGAAGACTAATCGTTGCTCAGTGCCATGGACATGATGGAGTGGAAATCATGTTACTCTTAGAATATAGCTTCCAGAAGTCTTCTCCATCTACATAGCAATTCTGTCAACTTGCAAAGTATGGGTTTGTTTCAGCAGAGCAATCATGTATATTTGGTTTAGTGTTGATCACCTCTGATCTACCATGAGTCAAAGTCCATGTTGCAGGATCCTGAGGTAGACTGTTCTGATATTTTTTAACCCAGTAAACAAGAAGTCTGCGAGCTTGGAGAGGAAGCTGTTCACAAAACGGCTACAATGCAGGCTGAACCAGTTCAGTCTGCCTCAAGGCTATCTTGCCAGTGAGTCCCTGTCTCAATAGCACATGGCAAGCTAAGCTGAGCATTCTTCCTTCTGATTTCTGTTATCCTCACTCAGAGTACTTGCAAAGGGCCATCAGTGTTACTTGGCATAATTCTGGAGATACCAGTTGCTGCAACATTTGGAGGACTTGCCTTTCCAGCATTCAGCATGGACCATCAATCTAATAAACTACTGGCGGACATTAAAAATCCTTAGATGTTTACTGTACCACTGTATACAAAGTAATAGATACCAAGAAGATTCTGTTCCATTTCTAAATACACTAAGAACGTGTTCTGAGGAAGTACTACTACGTAGAAGGTATTATGGTAACTCTTCAAGAATACTTTTTGAGATGAAGCCCAAATGATCAGTATGAGGTATGTTGTTCTCAGTCAGAAGGAAGTAGAGGGTGCATTTAGTCCAGTTAGATGTTGATACTATGCAGGTCTGTTAGTGGCCAGAGTGAAGTAAAAACCAAACTTCAGTGAATGAACATGTCTGGCAATGAAGTAGATAATAATGCCAGTTTCTGGTCAGCTAAAGCTAATCTTAGGCAGAGCTGCAGGGATCCATGTTCTACAGCCTGACATTTAAGCCCCCCTCCTACACAGGTACTTGTGCAATGGTGCTAGTTCAGTGAAACAACAATAGTCTTGACCTAGCCAAACCCAATTTTTCAAGGGGTTTGCATTCAGCAGACTCAGCTTGAAACTGCTTAAGAATGTACAAGCACCAGAGCTAGTACCAAACTGTGACTGTAACATCACTGGTGTTACAGCTTATGCTGTTATGGGGCTTCATATGTCTGGCAAACAGTAAACATATCATCTGGCCCTGTTAGTTTCCTTTACTGGTGGCAGACATTGCGTAGCACTCGTGCAAGGTCAGCCCCACAGACTTACAGATATCTTGCAAGTCCTGCTTAATTTCTTTGAAGTACAGAGTTTATGCATTTCAGTGTAGGTGAAAATTTTGAGGGGAAAAAAAAAACCCAAACACAACAACAAAACCCAAAACAGAACAAAAAACCCACCAAAAAACTTAAATTGCAAGAGGAAAAATCAGGTTTTAATTCAGATCACTTTGAGAAGCCACAGAAATCACCCATAAAGATGGACATAATGGGCGTAATTCATCTCTGCTGGACCACCATTGATGTTAACAGATTTACTGCAGGAATGATTTTGACAAAATGCAATTACTGAATTTTCTTCAGTTATAGGCCTCACACGTTAATCCCATAATTGTACTGCTGAGTTCTCCTGGTCAGCAACAGTGATCAAAAAAAAAGAAAAAAAGGAAGCAGCTTCAGCATGTGCAGTTACATGGTTCATCGTTTCTGGTGGATGCAGAGCCATTTTCTTGGTACTCGATAGGAATATTTTTCCTCAAAAATGTCTTTATAGGGGACATGCCATGTATCACCTGTAGTCTGCACCACACAGTCATAACGTAAAGCAGGCTGTTGAATAAAGACAGAGAAAAGCATTTTTTTAGACATTATGCAATATATTACTAAAATACCAGTTGCAGGTAGTTATCCCGCATTTATCTTTATAAATTTCCGTAGATTCATCTCTTTAAAAACTCTCATTTATTTCCTTACAACAAACAAATTCTAAATTTTAGTACTGGAGGAAAAACTAAAATATCTTCTAGTGTTCTGTGGTCTAGGAGTTATTATAAATGGTTAAAATTCTGCCTTCAGTCTTCACCAGATGATGATTTGGACATAATGTATTTAATTTCTAGAAATAGCAAAATTGTTGTTTTCCTGTTCAGTTAAATGAAATCATCTGGGAACTAATTCAGGATGTGGAGTTTACAGGCTTGAACTGATAGGATTTAATGACATCTTGTGTCTGTTCTTCCAATGTACCTCTTTAAGGACTGTCTTGCTCTGTGCCGAGGTGGATGTAAGATAAGGGTTTATCACTAACACTTTCAAGAGAGTTTAGTTGAACAAATATAATAACCTATTTTTCTAGTCTATTACATTACAGGTGTACTGACTCAACATATATGACACAAATACAAAAGAAACGTTACTGGTTGTCAGCTCTGGTTCTCAGAACATACTATACTCTGTATGTATAGTTTTGGAAGTCTGCTTTCCCATGACAGTGTCCAGAATAACTTATCAGACAGCTGTGACTGGGAACGTCAGTCATCTAAGTCATTTCTATGGGAATTGAGATGGAAAATTACCAGTTCCTTACAAAAGAAAGGAACAAGGTGCAGGTAAAGCTGTGTTACTCAGGTAACCCTATATTCAGTATTTGGTCCCATAAAAGGAAAGGTATGTATGGCAACACGGAACGAAAGACTGTCGTTCTCTTTTAGGATTGTATCTCTATGGTCTGTTTGTAATGATAAATATTATTTTACAATTGTAACCAGAGCAGCAAGAAAAATTAATCTGCATAGATGCAATACTCCTTTAAGCAGGCAATAACAATGCAGACAGACCAGGAAACAAAAAACTGCATGATCGGAAATGGCACATGATGAATTTTTCCCTAAAAAAATCTTAAAGCAGCCTCACTCCTGTTGATGTACTGCTCATGGCTCACAAGGATACATATCTTCTAGACAAGACCAGGAGTATTCTGCTATAAGATACTATGCTTGGAAGACTGTAATTTCTGCCACTGAATACTGACTATAAACCTGTCTGTTCTGGGCTTTCCTTCATAAAACTTCCTATGTATGTTAGGCTGATATTACAGTGGATACTGAAATAACTGTATTTTCCTGCTTTTTTAAAATAAAGATAAATTTTATTAGAGTTCTATTAGAATTTCTTTAACATTAGAAGCACAATATTTTATAATAGTACTACAAAGGAGATATTTCAAAGTTTAAAATAAATGAAAACATACTGGCATTCAGGTTTTACAGCAGTGGAAATACCCAAACTTGTATTTACATGATAAACATTACGGCAGCATTTCCTGTCTTTTTGAGAGTTTTAATGCTTGTGGCATGCTTTGTGAGCACAAGTGAATTTTTGAGCCCATTGGTACAAGTCCATTTCTTAGATAATTTCAAGAATCTTTTTGCTTCCAGAGTTTGCAATTGTGTAGCTTTAATGAATGTGCTCTGTGTACTTTCTGACTGCAGCAGAAAACTTACCAAAAAATGTATATGCTTTCCTTCTGCAGAAGGGGAAAACACTATTTGGCATCCGCGCTGCCACTTACGGAACAGATGACGTGTCAGGCTGTCGGAAAGGCAAGCCTTGTGATCCCGGAGGAAGTCTCTAGAGACAAACTTGCAATGCTTGCCTGATCGAAGAGTGGCGTATAACAAGAAGGCATCATCTTCAGAGCTTAACAAAACAAATGAAAAAGACAGACGTCATTCACAAGGCAGTGAGTGGTTGTAGGAAATGAATCAAATGCTAATACATTTATTCATCATCAACACTGATGAATATCCCATCACCATTCCAGTTCCCTGGTAAAATAAAGAACTGCTTACCAAAGATCACCAAAAGTTAGAGTGCAGTAAATACTGACTACATGCTACACTGAGCATTCTTCCCTCTTAACAAAATCTGGTAATACAACAGTATAATTTGCCACAAAACCTGATGCAGTGCTATGTGGAACAGAACTGCTAAAACTCATAAGCATATCCCAAAAGCTTTGCTGGAATACAATCACCATAACTGATAATAAAGCGTCATGTAGACAACATCACAGATCTGTGAGACTTTGTCTATACATGGGTAAATACTTCCAAAAAGTACTATGGTTATTTGAAAAATATATTCAACACTAGCTGCTATTAAACTGAAACAGTTTTAGGGAAAAATCTCTAAAAATACATTCATAGTGGGCATGAGTTGCCCTACATCTGGAGAAGCTGAGCAGAACTTTGCTTGAAACCATTTTTGATTGCTATGGATCACTGTAATAGATGAGATTAGCAAGGGTCTTCGTCCTGGGGTAACAGTGTCCCCTTTGCTGGTGCACAGACAGCAGGAAAGAGAGCAATGTAATTCAACAGCAAAGAGAATGAGACAGAATTGGAGTTGGGGGGTGTGAAGGGGAACAGATCTGGATCAAGGAGGCAGACACAAGAGACTTGTTCTGGCTGTTGGGGCAAGGAATTTGGTCAGAAGTGCTGGAAACTAGGATCACAAAAGAAATGGCAAAGATAAGGATTAACAGGGCCCAACTCACATGGAAACTAGGTGAAGCTGAAACTGAAGGAAAACTGAGACTCATAAGGAAAGCAAGGCATGGAGAGGGAACACTGGACTAGAGGCAATCACCTAGTTTAGAGACAAGGACGACTTGACAAGAGCAAGGGTTCACGCTTCCTAAATTAGTGAGGCAGAGGGTCTATTTCCATCCACAGAAATAGTCTCCTCTGGGAGGAGCAAGGAAGTCAGCACTTGAGACTCTCTGTGCTCCTGGACTACCAAGCAGTAGTAGCCAAGCACAAACTTCATCTCTTCTCTTTGCATGGCTTACACAGCTGACCACAACTGTACACTGATGCTATCAGGTATTCTGCAAGTTCAGGCCACTGTTTTGTTGGCAGTGGTTGTAATGATTACAAATCCTAATAACCCATACAGTTTATACGATTCCAAGCAATAACATTCTTCATAATTCAATTTTTAATCTCTACTGATTTTTGAAGAAAGTATAGTAATGGATATGATGTTTCTCTTTCACACAGAGAGAGCTGGAGATACTGGAAATGGTACTAAAAACTATAGGAAAATGCACATAAATCAGGCGTTGATCTCCATTACATCATTTTCTTCAACTTACATATTTTCAGCAAAGAAGAAGTCTGCCTTTTTCTGCATCTCCTCCATAATCTCTCTTTTCCAATTTGAAGAGTTAATCAGCATGTGTTTGCGGCCCAGCACAAGCAACCGGGTATTCTTTTTTGCCAGGTAGTTGACAGCATTAAAGAGCTGCAGAAAACAAAGCAAAAGCAAAGATTTTATTAGCTATAAAAACAGAGTGACAGGAAACAATTTCAAATCTGTGTCTCAATTAGTGGGACTTTTACCATACCCCCATTTCCTACAATTCTTAACTGCAACACGAACAGACTAGTTAACTAAGTTAAATCCCTAATGAAAGAAAAACAACAAACCAATTCATTGTAGGAAGCTGCTCTCAACCACACAGAAAATGCATCGCTATCATAAACTTTTCCCAGCTCTTACAGCTTAAATGACGTGAATGAACTCACAAAGAGCTGTATGGAGATTTCAGAAACTCACAGTCAACAGAGGGAACTAAATCACATTGGGATTTAGGTAATATCTACTTTTGGAAATGATTCGGCACTGAAACTTGTTGGTATGAGAGGAGGACCAAGCTCTAAATCATCCTGTTTTTCCAGCCCCACCTGTTGTCGAAATTGGAGAACTACATGTGATCTGGGCTGGTCTGTGGGGAAGAAGCAAGCAGCAGAAAAAGGAAATCTGCGGCCTCAGGATTAAGGGTTTATGAAAGCCACATCCACACCAGCCTGCCACTTATGAACCAACATCCTGAGGTGGCAAATTCACTGCTGCGCCAGCTTCTCTTTAGAGCGACTTCTCATCAGGCTCAGGGCTGTGCCTGTTTGGCAATAGATGCTTCTCAGGACTGGCACTTGTGCCTGTGCCCAGTTTGGCTGATGTTCAGCTTCCAGGTTATTCCTGTGGAGTGTTAACAAAGCAATGGCATTTCAGTTCTGCCCAGAAAGAGAGAACTGTTTCTTGAGACTGAAGCATCATGTTTGAAGGCCAAGGACAGTGCTCAACCACTAGGGAAAGGCATTTCCTAAATTTTATCTGCATTTGCTGCTATTATTTGTCCATACACAGTCTCCTGTTTTTTCTCTAAACCTTCTTCCTACTTTTTCTAGCTACTTCCATCTCCCCTATTTCCTGTCCCTGTAATACCTCCAATTGCCTTTCTCTTTCTCTTGCTCTTTTCCCTCCTTCCCTCCTATTTCTGATTTTGATCATTATTTGATATCATTATCTTTTGTCTCAGGGACTACAAAAAGTTGTTCTTCTAGCTCTTGGGTCCAATTTTACAATACACTTACTTTGATCTACCTGTGAGTATCAGTGGAGAGGGATGGTCCCACTCAATCCTCTCTCCAGTTGCACATTCCCACTACTTCCGTTGTGTCAGTCTAACAACGTCACAACTACTCATGAGCTCACTGATCCAACAAAAGAAATATTTTTGCAGGATTGAGCCTGCAGCCACACAACTGATAGATCTGTGTCAAAGGCGATGACTGACGGGAACATGTTGCGGGAGGTGGTGAGGAGAGGAAACCTGGGACTACCCCTCTCTGCAAAGGACCTGGAGATGGATCAAATTAACTATGAATCTGTACCTGAGAGAACAGGACAGATTTTCTACATTACTTTTAACTGTTGACCTATATGCTGCTGTTGCCAGCATTGACTCTGATGGACTGAAGGCTCTGTTTTCATGGAAACACAGGGTCCCAGTGCTAATGCAAAACTCAAGAGCCTAACAGTACATATATCAGAATTGACTTCCTGCTTCTGGGAGATCGCAGTGGACATCAGCTATGCATGCATACACTTTACTTTTCCCTGTTTAAAATAAACAGGACATAATGTGAGCAGAAAAAGGTCAAATGCAGTAATTTCTGCCCATAAAATGGCACGTAAAATAACAACTGCATTGTCTCCACTGCATGACCTGAATCTTTGGAGATACGTTTCAGAATTCTTACTGGAACACAGAATTGAAACATACAAACAAAAGCCACCATTTTTATGTTACTGGAAAGCTTTCAAGGTAAGTATATTATGTAATAACATATCTCCTCGTCTATGTCACATAATTTATCTGATTATTAAATGAGGTGGTTATTAAAAATTGAAAAACTGAATTTCAGTTTTTCAATATTGACATATCTTTTTGTAATGTCTCCTCTGGGCATGGGATCATCAATTTCACTTGTTTACAGTCACTTTTTCAGTTCTCATGCACTGGCCCAGTCCTGCAAAGAGCTGGGATATCAAAGGAGAATTAAGTTTGTTAAGCCGAATTCATTAAATTTAATAAAAGCTAGGAATGTACCTACTGCATCCACACACATTTTCATGTAGAGAAGTCAACCATAATTTAAGCAACCCCTGACAAATTCCAGATGAAAAGACTTTCTCTTTCTGCCTAGTGTTTTGCTACATTAAGGGAAGGTTAGCATGTGAAAAAAAACCCAAAACACAAACTTGACTGCAAGAGCATCCTGATGGTACAACAGAAGAAACGAGTCCTGAAAGCACACTATGATACAATTAGAGTCTCGGGAATCATAGAATAGTTAGGGTTGGAAAGCACCTTAAGATCATCTGTAGCTGCACTAGTGGTATTGCAATGTCAACAACAAATTGCCAGGATTTGAACTCCTGGAGTTTACCCCCAATAAAAACCACGGAAACACCTTTTAATTACACCTATGGTTCAACACAAAGGCAGCTGGATTTCCAGATGCAGATTGGTCAGTTGGGGCTATTCCCAAGTTTATAAAAAACCTGACTGGCTTGCATCCAGATTGCTCAAGTCTTTCTTTCTGAAGGGTGTAACTAGTTGTACTTTGTACTTGTTACTCTTATGGACTTTCTTCACCTACATATCAACAGCGTATGAAGTCCTCTAGTATGAAGGGCTTCTGTGAGGTTGGCAGAAATTAGCTGCAGTTTTGCAATGGAAAAACTCAAAATAAGCTTAAATCATAGTAAAATTAATCGGAATCACATTTACAAATTCAGAAACTCCTGCTAGCATACCAGCACGCTGTCCCTCCTCTGCTTACCACAGATATGAACCTTTGCTTACACAACTAAAACACGGAAGATAGAAATTATTTTTGCTTTCACAAGATAAACATTTTGTTCTGCACACCCCCTGGTCTGATGCAACTTTACTAAAGAGCATTTAACTTCATTTTAGGCTTAACAGGGGTGGTCTAAGGGAGTCACAGAAGTTACATGGGGGGTTTCCTAAGTGTGTTTACTCCCACACCTTATCTGCTTCTCAAGAAAGGAAGACATGAGACACACAGTAATGCTTGTTTTAGTCATAGAGGAAACTGAACATAATACTGCTAACAAAAACCCAGCAGTCGTGATCTCTCACTTAAAAAGGCACAAGTATTTTATTAATCTGGTATTTCCAAAGGTTTCCTAAAAATTGTTATCTGCCACTAAGCAATGCAAACATGCTATATGCCGTAAGCTCTATGCAGATGCACCCTTTAAATGTTCCACATTATTTTGGCAGCAAACATCATCAGATGCTCAGCTGGATAATCTGTTCAAAACACAATCTGTATAAAACATTAAAAAATACACAACATATACAATATACACACATTCCCTACACTTTTCATCTTCCTGAGAAAGAGGATTACAAAATTAGTACAAAATTTCCCCCTCTTCCCCTATTGTGCAGATACGATCCATTTATTGGGCCGTGTTGTCAAATAGATCATGGCACAATCACACACCAGGGCAGGAGCCTCTGGATCAGAGGAGCTGGAAACAAAGAGGGGGAGAGGCAGAGCTGTAGGCCAGAGAATGCTTACTCTACAGGATCATGCTGATGTTGAACTCCTCATATGATGTAAAAAGCCCAAGCTCTGCAAATGTGAAAAAAAGCAACTGAAAATGCTGTAATTGGGAGTATTTTAAAAATCAGCAAATTATACCTTAAAGAACCACTCTTCAGGGGAGAGTAACATTAACAGTTTCCCATCAGAAGGGAACTTTTCTATACAATTTCCTGGAAATTGTTTTGCAGTGACCCACATTCATAATTCTGCAGAATGTAATGGAGATCAAACACTGGGAGAAGGTGGGAGAGCAGGGAATCCTATTCACACTGCAATATTAATCCTCATTCTTTAAACTTCAAGACAGCCATATGAAGTAAACGCATCATTACATCTTTGTTTTACACAACTGCATAATGGAGCACAAGAAAGACAGATTAATTACCTTATACAAGGAACTGTGGGCAGAACACAATACAAATTTCCCAGGGCTTCACTGCCTGTCACCTGTTTGGATCACTAGATCATGCTCTGCCAACGTGTCCCAGTTTCAAAGGTTAGTATGTTGTAGGGCAGCTTTCTCCTTGAACACTACTGGTGGTCTCCCACTTGTCAGATGGGAAACCCCTAAACACTGCTGCTAGGAGACACATCAGTCAGTGATTCAGCAAAAAGTGGCTCACCTGTATACAGGTATAGCACGAAGAAGCACTCACCCACAGAGTTTAAATCAGATTTGTTATTAACAAATCATGCTTGCCATCCTCTAAACATCTGGTTTCACTAACTGCCATTTAAAAGCAAAACACGCCTACAATCAGATTATCTGCTAATAACAGCAACAAACTCCTCTATCACTGTTATTTTCATCTGTTGTTATTGCTGCCTCCCACCCAACATTGTAGCTTGGAAACTGCAGAGGAAACACCAATGCTGACCACAGGTACAGAGCTGCCAGAAGTACATTGTCAGGTGGGGCTGTGCATGAGCTCCAAAGGTTAGCAAGGAGTCAATTCCCATCATCACCACATTTATTTGACTTACAGTGTCATCATTTTTAATTCCTGTGTTGCATGTTGTAGCCAAAGAAGCTCAAAAACCCAGGGGTGCTGCTTACAAGAAAGGCTGGCCCTTCTCACTGAGCCTGGTGATTTCACCAAAGCAGATTCAACACCATCATCATAGCACCAAACACAACAGAAACTTGCATTCTCTACATTATTACTGACAACACAGTGTAAATTAGTCTCAAAGTCCTTTTTACTCAACTGCAGGCACAGCATACACATTTCTTGACCTCCTTAAAGATTATTTGCCCATGACTAGTAAGGAGCAGCTACTTTGAAGGGAAAGAAGGAAAAAACAAAGGGAAATGGATGAGTAAGTAACAGTGACTAAGCTTAATCAACCATGTTTACTTTATGCTTTTGAGACAGCCAACAGCTAACTCTTGGGAATTATCCCTTACGACACTGGGGATCTCTCAATACTCAGAAGCAACATCTTTGAGAATTTTTGTATCTTGTGTTACTGTAGAACTATTTAGATTGATGAACACATATTATCATGCAACTTCATACATCAATGACAGTAATCACGCAATGTTCAACATGTTTTAACCTGTCTACATTGACCCCACACCTAGAATTGACTTATCCTCTCTTGATGCATTCACTAGAGATATTTCTTAACTCCCTGTCACAGAGGCAGATTATTGATTGAGAAGGGAAACTAAAGCACAGAAGCGAAGATACCCAAGCTGATTTAATATAGATTGAGGACGGTATGGTAGCTTCACTTTGCTCAGATGAGGTGATGCCTAAATATAGCTCTGCTGCTTGCAACCTAAGTTTGTATTCAGAGGCATCCTGAGGATGCTTTTGCAGCGAAGTCCAAACTGACTGTGTACTAAGGCATCTGGTGCTTCTCCACAGCCCAGTGTTCCCAACGACTGGAGGACTTGGCTCAAGAGTAGCACTGGGTAAATGTAGACATGTTACTTCCAGGTCAAAATGGATTATGGCTACTCCATGGACTGAGCTAATGGACAAGCTAAGGAGTCCTCTTGAATCCTGGATAGTGGGGAGAATAAAGCAGAGTAACTAAACAGATTTAGGTCAGGTACAGGTAGGTTTGGAAAGACTCCTCTTATTTATCTTCTTTCTTGCAACAAAAATACCAAGATCTTGACAATACACATGGGCATCTTACATGTTTGGGTTTTTTTATCCAGACCTCCCCTGTGTGCTTAGTGTTTTGTACCAAAACCTGGAGATCTGAAAACTACTGAAGAGTCACCAGTATCAACACTCCACCCCAAGGAGATGAGATAGGGAAATGTTTCTTCCCATGGTTATACCCGAGTAGAAAAATAAACATGTAAAAGCTCAAAGGACTTGAAGCATTAACT
Organism: Psilopsiagon aymara; assembly: GCA_024733675.1. Taxonomy (NCBI): domain Eukaryota; kingdom Metazoa; phylum Chordata; class Aves; order Psittaciformes; family Psittacidae; genus Psilopsiagon; species Psilopsiagon aymara. Next base: position 25,719 of record JANRGW010033500.1, read on the forward strand.
ATGCATTTCCACATATCAATACTATCTTTGCTCTTACCCGCAAATTCTTTCTGCCTGCACTGCTGTTTCTTCAACAGTATTTTCTTATTGATCACCAACATTGCTTCATTGCAACAAGTACTACATATACATTATCTTATTTTCTTGAGGAAGCAAGTTACATGAAAATGAAAAGGTATGAGGTTTTACTTATTTTTGTATAAACTTCAGAAGTGAAATGTTACATATCAGAGCCACTGACTGAATGGAAAAACTGTCCCAGCTGAAGTCACAGCTTCAGGGATCTGCCTTCTTTCACTGTAAATCCACTCTTTGCCATTATATTTGTACTCTTGCATTTCTGCTACTATTGCAGCAGCTGCATACAACAAGTTAAGGCCGTAAGAGAACTTCTTTTATCATTTCTCATTTCAGAAAGAATCACAGAATGGTTTGGGTTGGGAAAGACCTTAAGATCACCTAGTTCCAACATGCCTGCAATGGGCAGGATGCCTTTCACTGGACCAGGTTGGTTAAGGCCCCCTCCAACCCGGCCTCGAACGCTGCCTGGGATAGGACATCCACAACTTCTCTGGGCAAGCTGTTCCAGTGTCTCACCACCCTCTCAGTAAAGAACTTCTTCCTTATGTAAAAAGCTAGCTATTAGAAGGGAACATTTGTGAATTAAATGCAGCAGTGCCAGTCTTAAACTTTCACTGTGTGGGTCAGAGTTATATTTAAGTACTGAAAATGCAAGATGTGAGCAGGATCGCTGGGTGGTGATGGCAGCAATGGTAATGGGATGTCATGAAAATAAAAGCACAAGCTTGACTGATCCTTTCCATAGATAGGAAATAAGCTGGTGCAGGACTGAAATTGGCTTTGTAAGACTGAAAATGACAGTTTAAAAGATACCAATACTTTAGCCCTCACTACTGTCCTATGCAGATGTCTGCACAGTGTCACTGACCTAAGCCTGATGTTAAGTGTTTTTCCCCCTCTCCAATCTGTGGTTGAAAAAGCCCCAAGCGGTACATTTATTCTTTGAGGAAGGTGCTGCGGCAGCTGGGGAGATCACTGTTATAGAAGACACAGGCACGATGCTGTTCAAGATGCATTAAACCTATGCTTCTGCAGTGACATCCTGTGTTTTAATAAACTTGACAGTTCCATAAAAACTTTAAAATAAAGACTATTTATATGCTTTCAGGTCAACAGACATATCATCCAGGTAGAATGACATGATAACCAAGGAAACCCATCAGCAAATCTTTTGTCTGGAGTTGAAAAAAAAAGAATTAGACTACAACATGCAGCAAACCTTTATAACACAGTTTTCACACTGATTTTCTTCTGTTTCTCATTAGAAGTATTTTTCAGGTGCCTGCTATAGATTACTGTCCAGAGATAAAGAGGCTACCTTCAAAATCAATTGTTCCAGTAAGAACAATTTTATAGTTCTTAACACAAATTAATTCATTAATAAACACTACTCAAGTAGTGATTTCTCTTTGAAGGTCAGAAAGATGAAAATTTGTTTAACATAAAAGAGAATATATAAAATGTTCTTCTTCAACAGGACAAAAATCAGCAAAAGCAAACTAAAACACAAGGGTCTGAAGCGGAGAAAAAGCTGTGTGGTCAGAATCAGGCCCACCTACCCCAGGTAGAGCATGCACCAAGGCCTTCAGCAAAGAGGGACCAAGGAAGATTAATACTGGTAAGAGCACAACTGGTATTCATCAGGCTGGAGAAAACTTAGGGGACTTTCACATACAGCAGTACACCTTCCCTGCTAGTCCCATGAGGCAGAGGTACAACTGTCTTATCTAGAGCAAGGGTTTCCGCCCTGGTAAGTAACATACTGTTCCTGCAAAACCAGCAAAAATCTGATGCAGACTGTACTTGTGATGTATCACAAGTGAATGCAAACTATGGGTCAGCATTATTTTTCTTAACACAATCGACTACATCACTGCAGACTCATGGTATTTTACTACTAGTAACACTGCAAGCAGTATCTCAGCCTGGAGATCCTGGGCAGTGAAGGTCTGAAAGCCCCCCACAAGAGCTACAATTCACAAGACCTAATTTACTTCAATGCTTTTAATATAAGTTTATTGATAACAGCCCACAATACTCAATAGCTGGACGCTGGGCAAAACACTGTTTTATTCAAAGTACTTTCACTCAGAAGATAAGATACATCAATTTGACAAACAGATAATATTGTCAGCTCCTACAAATTAATTATGGATGATATCTGGCATTTAGCTAAAAGGTCCACCTCCTGGGAACAAGCATTTACATGAAAATCTTTGTCTACTTAGTACTTTTTTCACCCTGTAGTGAAGATAAATAAGCTTGAAAATATGAAAATATGAACATCAAAATGGCGTAGACAGCCAAAGCCAAATAAAAACCAACCATCCCCTATTTCATAAAGGGATCTATCTTTTTAAAGCAAATTCTGGGTTGGGGACTCAGCACTGCGGTTTCTGGATATCTGTGTATGACTATACTGGCCAACATATTGGGGGAATCCTGTTGCATCTTTTCCTCTTTTGTCCATTTCCATGAAAAAGATGCAGATACCTGCCTAACAACTCTTGGGGCACCCAGGACCAAAGAGCAGTGCTTAGGTGCAAGAGAGAGCTATAGTTTCAGGAGTATTTTGTTTAATGAATTTATTAGATAGCTAAGGGTTAAAACACTGTGTTGTATTATTGGCTATGTTAGCTAGGCTGGCAGAGTGAAAGAGCTTGTGGAAATGAGAGTGAGTGTAATGGGAAAAAAGAAATCCCTAACATTATCTAGCATTATTACTTCTGAAAGCCTGTCTGGGGACATCCGTTCACCGGAAAGTCAGAGCTTTTCACTCGGCAAGGCATGAAAATATGAAAATATAGAAAAGTATGAAAATCAACGAGAAGTGAAAAAGTCAAAAGCCTCCAATTCTCTTATTTAAGCCACTTCATGTAACTATTGAGGCTTAGGGCCATCACACATAAATGGATTTAAACAGTACAGTGCAATGTTGTATAGATAGCAGGTAAATGATCTCAGATGCTGAGAGCAGCACAGTGACATTAACATTAGAAAAGCCCAGGATAACTACTCCTCATACGGAGCATGGTGAATCAACAGTATCAAGACTGGATCTGCTCTATAACTACCTGTTGCAACCCCCTTACTATTACTTCATTTTGTTTATTCAAATGTGTGGCAACTTAGGGCTGTGGTGGAATTCCAATCAATCAATCAATCAATCAATCAATCAGGTAGTAGTGTAGGTAGTATTCAAGGAATAGCTATCTTTCACTGTGACCTCCTCAAACTTGCACTGAATGTAGAAGCTCAAATTCCAGTGAAACACAGCTCTAACAAACACCTGCATCATATTTCTACTTCTTTCTTTTTTTCAGCATATAGTGTAAGCACTACCTCGTTTGCCCAAACATCACACAATCAGGAAATAAACAAGGAGAGAAGGCATCAGCAAGGTTCATCTTCCCACACTGGTATACCACATAAGTCAAGAACAACTCCACAGAACTAGTGGAGCTGAACAGGCTTTCAACTTCTGTTAGAGAGCTTATGGCACACCATGTACACAGCTTGTTCATGGAGCCATGTCAACACAACTTCTTAAAAGCTCAACACTCAAAATACTAGAGGCAGAAGAAGTACTACTGCCAACTCACTGTTTCCTTTTTTTGGCAGTCACAGAAGTGAGTGGGTAAATGAATGAATGCTCGATAATGATGAGGACAGACGTAAGCATCACTAATATTTTCTGATTTATGTAAAAGGTAAGTTGGTATCATTAGTATGACAGAAAAACAGGTCCAGTTTTAACAGTCATTACAGGAAACACTGCAAGTATAGAAGAATGCAGCAGCTGGAAACGGTAGAAATTATTTGGAAATATTAGTCAGAAGTATCAGTTACTACTTCACAAAATTGGTTGGAAAATAGAGTATACTATGTTTATATAATTTTGACAACCTCTTCAGCTTCTGACTCACCTGACTCGTAACTTCAACATAAGTTTCCAGCTAGAACTGTGAAAAGAACTATTTGGATCATAAAAGGACTGGTGAATAATAAATCAGTAAGAAACAGCACCACAAGCTAGTATCTCTGTGTGTAAAGGAAAAACCAGCAGATACTTGTAAAGATTAGTATGAAATATGTAAATGATTTGAAGTAGAGAATTTCTCTGGAAGAAGGCTCCCTAACAATAAGACAGGCAGTAAGCACAATGCCAGAGATTAACATTCAAACTTATTTCAAATCTATTTTTGGGACCATATTTAGAAAATAGTATTTATAGAGAATATAAATGTTTACTTGACAGAAATGCATATAAAAAGGAGAACATAAATGATGCTTTTGCAATGACTAATTTTTAGGATCCTGAGGTAGGCATATTTCATGGAGGATGGTGAGTGGAAATTTCTATTGCATAATAGTTAGGACCATGGCTACTAAGAAGTAAATACGTACAGTTTTAAATTTTTAGTTCATTATCATTTAGAAAATACAAGCCAGGAGATCTAAAAAGTTGTAAAATCATGTAAGCAACAGGGAAGATCAGGTGGGAAAGCAAATAAGGAAGTGTTTAGAGAGTTTCTGCAACTAAAAAGGAAATTCTCTTGCTTTACAAATGAAGACACGGATGACCTTATACACAAGATCCACCTCTGTAGCTACTGACCTGCTACATTAGCATGACATGCAGAGATGACCCAGCAGATATGAGGTGCATTTTCAGGGAATCCTACAACTGAGGACTTCCTCTGCAGTTTGTTTCATGATTTTGCTCCTAGAAGCATTCCCCAGATCCCCATATTTTGCAGAGTTCATTCTATATGACAGAGGAAGAACCCAGGTAGATTAGCATTGTCTGTGCTAGAAATCAGCCTGTGGGTTGTACTTTTTTTTCAGTTCTGAAAACTGGAAGGACAGCAGCAGCAAAGGTAGCCATAGCTAGCTTAGTATATTCTTGGCACTTGTATTCTTACTGCATCACTCCTGTTCCTCATATGGCAACAAGCAACAAAATCATTTACAAGTCCCAGCATGTGTGGTAACAGCTTAATTACATTTTGCATGGATAGATCAGGTCTGATTGTAACCATAAACAGACATGCTTGCAAGGCTTCGGGGCATTTCACATCTTGTACTATGCCAGACCACATTTCGATGGCATTGGTGGTGGGGAGTTAAGATAGATTATGCCAAATCACTGTTCCCTGCTCCTGCTCTCTCTGTTGCTATGTTGTAATTTAACTACAGTGGAGGCCCACCACACATCATCCATGGGAGACTGCAGTGGATTGCTGCAGTGGCACACACAGCCTTTATAAGGTGCAATTAACTTGATTATATTTAAAATCTAGTTTTTATTTGAAGTCTATTTATCATTCCATCTCTAACACTTAAATAAGGAAAAACAGTAAGTTTATTAGGAAATTTCGTTCTATGACAAATAAGTGAAAAATCCACAGGAAACTTTGGCTTGTTATATTAAACACAGGTAACCCGTAAGACAAAGATACTTCAAGCTGAGTTGCTCACAGTCAAACAGAAGATCAAGCATGAAATTTGAATTCTGGGGAAACCAGTCTCCTAGATTCAAATAGGAGTTCCTATTTCCATGTTCCAGACAACACAAAACAATCAGTTTATGAGGAAATTCAGATTAAAAGCTGTAGACAATCGTACTTGACCTGCTGTAAGTGTAAGATTACAAGAAATAAAATTAACTTTGGTTTTAAACTTCACTGCAGGATACAATAATTTTATAACCTCAATTTAAATATGTTTAATTACCTATATATAAATGTCTTTTCCACTCTTGCTCTACAAAGCAGAATGTGACTAGAGGAAAAAACCAAAAAAGGTAGGCTAATAGACTGCTGAATCATTAATCAGCATGTCAATATACTGAAATCCCTGGGAATAACCTAATGTTCAAAAAATCTAGGCTTTCATACTTCATAAATAAATCCAAACGCAATTTAGGCTCCTTCAGATAACACAGCTTCCAAGTATGTTTTCTTTCTTCCTTTTACTAAAAACCAGCTTATCAGATGTAAAAGCAAAGTGTGAACCAAAAATTAATTGCTTTTCAAAATATATACATAAATTCAGAGGTACACGAATGCAGACATTGTTCTGAGGATCTTATCTATATTACCTTTAAGACAGCAGTAAACCCCAGCATTTCTCAGGCTCAAATAAACTATTTATTCTTACACAGAAATGGCCTTCACATTTTCTGGCCTGCTTCCCACATCTTAATAGCACTACAGTCTCTCACAATTATGGAGACCTTTGATACGAGAATCACTTCAAAAGAAGCAGTTCAGATCCCTAGGATCAGGTTTCCGTTTTGGAGGCCCTGTACACCTCTTACTGCCACACTGATAACAGTTCCACGATTAGGTGAATCAGTTGGGCTGCCCAAAGAAAACTCATCTTGTGGTTTTGAAGGGAGAAGTGAAAACAGCAAGACTGAAACTCATCCAGTTCAGAAGATACCTTAATTCGACTTTATCATCCTGATTTTAGGAGGTCTTCTCTACAACACACAACAAACCACCTGTTGCTACAGTTACCAAGTTCACTGGGACATGAATCATCAAGGCATGTTGAAACACAGAAAGTTCAGGTTAGCTATAAGGAAGAAGTTCTTTACTGTGCAGGTGGTGACACACTGGAATGGGTTGCCCAAAGCAGTGGTAAATGCTCCATCCCTGGCAGTGTTCAAGGCTAGGTGGGCCAGAACCTTGGGTGACGTGGTCAGCGTGAGCCACTGCCCATGGCAGGGGGGTTGGAACTAGATGATCTTAAGGTCCTTTACAACCCAAACCATTCTGTGATTCTATGATTCTGCTCTGCTGAATTTCAAGTTTATATTCCTAGAGATGAGAAGAATTCTTGCTATGAAAGATACGATGCAATTCCTCTCATAAAAAAGAAGCACTTGGGTGCTCCTGTCCTTACCCTTTGATTTGCTGTTATTGCCAAATACAAACGTGGAAATTAAAAATACCAGACAGAAACCAATAGAGATAGTCAACTGAATCATAATGGGTTTATTCACTTTTATATCCAAAACTAGAGGTTACAAATAGTAATTGAGGGGAGGCAACCTCAGGAAGTGTCTGACTTAGGAGAAAACAACAGGGAGTTGTCAAAATACCTAATAGTCAGATTTTTTTAACCTGCTTAGTTACCCCAGCTCTATTCTCCTTACCAGGAAATGCAAAATCAGACTGGAAACCTCTGAAAGCAAACATAGTTGCTTAGAGTCAACCACTGAGGCATTTAGTCAGGGAATCCTGCCAGCTACCCCACTCCCCCATTTCAGAATGTTGGAGGTTAAAAGTTCTGCGAAAGTTTCCCTGCTGTATTCACAGGTAGTCTGACTTTGTATTTCCTTTCTTCAGAAGTCCTGTCTACCTCTGACTTTCTCCTCCCAGTGCTGCAGAAGCAGCAACGGATGCTGGAGCATACACCTATGGGAAGAGGCAAACTTGGTGGCTCAAGGTATGTAGCCAACACGTGTGTTTCTTCATACATGCCAACCACTTGCAGGAGTACTTCTAGAACACACCATTTGTAATGGTATAAAAATCTGAATGTATTACATGACCTTTTATTTTTCTTTTAGCCACAAATGGAAGCTGTCAGGTTCCAGAAGAGAGCAGGCCAGGCCTTTTCCCTAGGTTTCACAGGCAAGTGATTCTAGTCTCCTTCACCTTCTCTGAGAAGCTTAACAGCCTTGCTTTTCTGGATCTGGCCACCAAAATTTTTGAGCTTCATCTATTCTGTTTTAGGATGGCCCAGTATAGGAAAGGAGGGTGAAGATTTCAGCATATCACTATCAGTCTCTTAGATGTGGCTTTGCAGAAGAACGTGCCTCAGTCCGCCTGCTGAAATATTCAAGGAACCTCAGAAATTAACTGATAACAGATGAATGCAATGCTGAATGTTCCAGTCACACATCTCTAGCACTAAAAATAGGTGAAGTTTCAAAGGTACCCCTTAGTGTTTGAGCATCTTTCTCTCCTAAAATCACATTCCACAGAGGCTGAAGGTGATACTCAGTGAGAACACCAAAAATCTTCAGATTTATGATTTGTGCAATACTTCGGGGAAATGAAAGTACAGATCTAAAGAACGAAACACATGTTGCAAAGATAGAAACCTCTCCAATCTTGAGCAACAGGGCAAATGTTTCATTACTGTGGAAATGCAAAGTTGGACTACCATTTTAGAACAGAAGAAAAAACCAAATGAAATGGAAAAGGCTAGGAGCAAATGAAAAAACACACCTGACTGCTTTGTTGAGTGGTAAGACAAGAATTGGTAGGAGGAAGAATTGATGAACTGTCACAGTATGACAAATAAGACCTCTAGTGGATGCATTGATTCTGAACAGAGAATGACTCATGGATATACTTAATTCTTGCTTCATTTACACACAGTACAGTACTTGAACAAATCACAGATGCTGCCAAATGAGTCAAAGAAGAAAAAAATTCTTTTCTAAGCATGGCTTTTTTGGGGTCAAATTTATTGATATCCGCTTGTTTTGCAGGACAGCTCATACAGCAGACCTCATATTTTGCACTGCTGATTGTGCAGTTGATCTCTCATAGGCATGGGCACATTACACTGTTAAGACAGACTTGAAGACTGCAAAAAATTACCACATGAAAACCTGAGCATGTTATTACATGTAGCTGTCAACTATGTATGTATGAACAGGTGTTAATTTCTTTGTTTCATCACCTCAAAATAATTTTCAGTAAGCACAAAAGGAAGTTTTATTTTTACTCTGATAATTTTTCCCCCTTTTTCATCACAGAGGATTTATAGGCACAGAGAAGAAATTCTGAAGAAACAAAGTTATGTTTCAAAATTGATTTGGGTTACTACCCCAAGAGAATGATGGGTCATAGGTGCCTTGTTTGCTTGGAGTCTTTTGTTTGTTTCTTCCTCTTTTTAAATTTTAACCTCATTTGAAGAGTTATTATTTCTGTCTTGCTATTTGGAAAATGAGCCTTGAAAATGTGAATAAAGTACCTACCAAAACAATGGTTCTGAGCTGAATTTACAAAGCATAAGACATATTATCATAGAATGGTTTGGTTTGGAAGGGACCTTAAAGATCATCTTGTTCCAACCCCCTTGCCATGGGAAGGGACACCTCCCACTAGCCCAGGTTGCTCAAAGCTCTGTCCAACCTTGCCTTGGACACTTCCAGGGATACAATTCATCAAGGGTCTTCAATTCTGTGGCCACAGCTGGGTTTTTAAAAAAAAATTAACAAGTCCATTTACCATTTCCTGTAGACTGGTGTCCCATATCCTGGTTTTCCCCTCTATTCTGATGAAACTTCTTTCTCACTCCCAGCTTTCCTTTCAAGGCAGCAACCTCTCTCTACCCACTCTTTTCCAAACTGCTAAAGTAGGCAGAGAGTCCAGGAATAACTACTACAGAACCACTAGAATAACTAACACTGTAATATTAGTTTTAAACTTTAAATCACCTTGACTAACATTATTTTTAAAATATTTAACATGTGGAAATCCAAAAGGCAATAATGTGCTCACGTGATTACTGTGCTACTTGGGACCACATAATTTCATTAGTCAACTCTTCTCTAATTCAGAGCAGCCTTCACTCAACAGGTCTGCTGCTGTTTCCCTGGAAGAGAAAAGGAACAGTCGCAAGGCAAGTCCTGTCCCCTCTGCCTGTCACAAAGCACCCCAACTGAAGCAGGCACAGCCTGGCTTTTTGTGGCAGCCTGTAAGAGCTATGGGAAGGCAAGTCTGGTGGCTTTGCTGGCAGGGCTGGCTGCTGTTGCATGCAAGAGGTGTGGTAGGGGTGGCATGCCAGGTGCTGCCACCAGACGGGAATGGGATGGAAAGGGAACAGCAAGGATCAGGCTCTGTCAGCTGTTGTACAAGCATACTGCAATTTACATGGGAATTATATGAACTTATGTAGTCCATTTATAGAAATGCTGATTAAGTTTGCGAGTGAGCAACCACTTTGAACAATCTGCCAAGAGCAAAAAAATACTCCTTTTGTCAGCCTTATGGAACTCAATCTGGAACTATTTTACCAATCTTTCAGATGTCTGAGTTTAATATATAGATCAGAGAGGGTAAAGTTAGGGCAAAACTGACCCCAGCTGCCAAACTATTTGAAGAAGGGAACTGTGAGTTAGCTTTGATCCAACACACATTTGAAATACGTATTCAGTTATGTCTAGCACCAGATGGGTACCAGCTAAAAAAGGAGCTGACTGATACCTCGTCTGCAATGTACCAAACTCAGTGTAAATTAAAACCAACCAAGTATTTTTTAAATGGCACTTGCTGATTGTGCTCTCTTACTCCTCCCTCATCCCCTACCCCAGCCCTTCAAAGTCTAGGGGTAGCTGGAGCACAGCTCATCATAGTCTCTTCACTCCTCTTCCACAAGCAAAGCAAAATGCTCCCAAGCCTAGATATCCTGCTTGCGCCTGGATTCCCCCTCACTTTCAAGGAATACTTCTGTAGAAAATTGTGACATACAGGAAAAAAAATGCACTTAACAATTATGTAACAGTACGTGTATAGTAAGAGAACTGAACAATTCGTTTACGGAAATTCCCTCTCTTGACCTTTGCAAGGTGAAAGGTGGGGGCACTACAGGGAATTATGGCAGCAGAGGATAGGGAGTTCCAAATGCCATTGTGCTGGCTAGGGATTTATGTAACTAGATACGTCTGGAGGAAAGGATTAACTCAACGTCATGATACAGCCTGAATCAACTGCTTAGTTAAACTGCAAGAATTACTCAGTTTATAAATTACCATTTCTGCAGTACAGTGACTAATTCATCAAGGCAAACACATTGAGTATAGTTTTGAACAGCACCAGAATGCAAAATACCCCAAAACTGAAGAAAGACAATATTGAATGATTTTAGACTTTATGGGAAATTATATTGTCTGGATTATATAGCAAAACCAATTTCCAGTCTATAATACTTTTAATCAGTAGTCAACTTTAATGTCCAATTTAAAATGCTGCAGTAAGGAGGCAAAGGGCTGATACAAGGTGCTGGTTAATAGCCAGTGTTGCAGTTTTAGTGTGCAGTGCCTTCAAATCAGATGATCTCACCATTCCCTAGCCCTCAAAAATCTTTGTTCATGCTACCTCCTCTTTTTGTCAGTAACTGATGCTGCCACATGGTGATTTGTACCAGGAAGCAGACCTGGTATAAAACCAACCTGGAAAAAAAGGGACTGTAATTACAAACTGACAGTCTCATGTACCAGAGAAACTACCACAGGATGTTCCTGTAAATCTGCCAAGTCAATAATATTCATGATGATCTGCTAAGTAAGTGCTGGCTGTGAGGACTGAAGTTGCCTCGGGCTACTGGAAGTCTAGTTTTCCAGAATGTCAGAACACTTTGGGAATTGAATGAGTAAAAATCATTCCTTCAACTTCTGCTCTTTTAACTTCTCAGCCTTCAAGGTACTTGTGCCTTGTCCACACAACCCAGCCCCTCTCCAAGATGCCGAAGGAATGCCTAAGTGGAATTACAAATGTTAGCATGTTTGAGAACAGAAAGGAATATTTTCTCAATTTTTTCTTGTTTTAATCATATGACTGAGAGCTAGAGTTGGTCTTCAGCAAAACAGTTACATTTCTTAAAGCTAAATTACAAAGTGGAATTGTACTTTTTATTAAATTTAAGTGAAGACCAGAATGCATTTAAATTACCGTATTATTGTCATATAAATCTTAGGCCTTCCCCTGTGTTTAACAATAACCTTTATTTTGCTGTTCACTCTAAATCATATAAGGGATACAATAAAAAAAAAACTCTACCAATTTGCAAATAGTAATGCTCACAGTGTGTTATAAATGGAGATCAGTCTCTTTTTTTTTACTCTTTCAACCATGGCTGCATATTAACTATACACTGGAACAGAAAAGGATAAAACAATATCCTGACTGGGTCCAATAGCCGCGGTAATGAAGCCCTGGAAAGAGCACAGACTGACTCCCACTTGGAGACTTAATTTAGCTTTTAGACAAGTAAAACATGGCTTGGGCAGCTTTTAACACAGGTCCTTGGAAATCCTGCTCCTTTATTATCTCTCAAGTCGAACAGAAGAGGTCACTAAAGAGTCACAGCATGCTCCCCTTCAAAATGGGGCAGTCATGTTGTCCTACCCAGCAAGCTCTACTACAGGAGCCTTCACTTTTGGCTTTTTCCATCCTTTGTGCCCTGTAGCCAGATTTTCTTGCGTTGATTTCCCCTCTCCATCCTCTCAGTTCTGCACTATGTTTCCGTATGTATCTCAAAGAGTTTTATTAAAGGCTGTGAATGTCCCAGACCTGCCACTCCACATTTTCCATTTAGCTGCCTCTGGCATGAGGACAGCAGCCTACAAAAGAGGATGTTTTGTGGCAGAGTCAGCCCTAAAAGGACACACTACAGCATTCAGCAAGGTCAGCAGTGGTATATAGGGTATTACTTGGCAGCAACACCAGTAAGAAGGGAAGGTAAAACATGCAGAGATTCTTGCTTGTGGCCTTCTCTCCCCCATCTGGAAGAAAAGTTTAGAGACAGAAGAAGGGATTGCTCTACTTTGTGGATTTAGGGGTTTTTTTCCTTTCTGCTTTTAGCAGTCTTGAGAAAAAGAGCAAGAAAACACGAATGCATGCTTCTTGTCAAAAGTATCCAAAATAAGAACAAAGACGCAGTCCTTTCTTGACATGTTACAACACAGGAGTTCAGCAGCGAAGAAATAAAACCAGATTTGCTAGCATCCAGCGCCATCTTATGTTTAAACAACATTTCCAATTGGAAAAAACTGTCAACTCCATAGTTAACACTGTAATTGTGTATCAAAACTTCTACTATGAAAATAATTAATAAGTTATTTCAAGTAATAGAAAGGCTCAATATAGGAAAAAATCTTTAGTAGTTCATGTGTCTAGAAGGGTATTACATTGGGGCAGTGAAGGAACTCATTTGTTGCTCAGAGTGCAAATACACATTTCCCATGCCAAAAAAGGTACCAACAGGCAATGAATATCTGCAGGTATAAGGCAGGAGGAATGAGCATGTCCGTCCTATCTCAAGTAATAACTCCACACTCTCAAAGGCAGAATCCAGATAACTGAAGCAGAAAAAGATCCACTGCCAGAAGCTCCAATAATGAACGTATTTTGTGCATGACAAAATGCAGTAATAAGTAACAGCAACACAGCTCATAGAACAAGTAAACTTTAGCTAAGAGAATCTTATTCCGGAGGTAAGATCGGGTGAGGCTAAGTTCCTGTTCCACTGTGCAGGAAGGAAAGGCAGATTTTCCTAAAAAAAACCCTCTTCATCTAGAAATACCTGGGATTCAAGAGAGATCTGACCTCTATCTGTATGGAACAACCTAAATGGAAAGTTGATGTCTCCATACAGTCCTTCTGGAGCTCCCTTGCACCATGGATGCCAGAGTCCTTCCAATACAGCATAAACTAAGAGGAACTCAAAGGCAGATTATGCTGCTCAGCATACTAATACCTCCTAGTAAGGGTTCTGATCAGAAATCAGAAGTAGTTATCTGTCAAAACCAGGCTGTCTCTTTGTTCCACTGCATACAGCTTTTACAGACCATTCAGGATCCTGTTCAGAGTCCCACACTGGGAACAGGCATGCACTGAGGAAGGACATTCATTTCTTCTCCTCCTCTTTGGCAGCATAGATCTTTCTAGATCTTAAAACCCTGTGCCACTACATGCTGCCCGGTATTCATCTCAGATAATCAACACTTCCTCCCTGATCCTGTCCAAACAACTTGTAAACTTCCTTTTCTATTTTCATAGTAAGGAAAGTACCCTGTTCATGAGCCAGTATCTCATGAAACTTCTCTGCCTCTCTCAAACAAACATCTTTCAGCAAGTTTATCTAACCTCCCTAGCTCAGCTGCTTTTATCTATATATATGAAAGCACATCCTGCTTAAGATCAGTTTTAAAGTAGTACTTAGAACAAAAACTTTTTTCTTGTAATTTACTAAGAGTAAATTACTTCCTTTGTTATCAAGTTCATTTATAACTTAGTTTGAATTTCAAGAGCATGGAAATTTAAATTCTGGCTTTGGAATGTGAGCAGCTACTTTGTTACTCCTAATTTAAAGTAAATATTTGATTGACAAGAAATCCCCCATCCTTAAGCCACTCCTCAATGAAATGCCAATATGGAGTACCAAGAATTCACAAAAATAGGTATTGGTAAAAAAGCAGGATTATGCTTCTACAAATCACCAAGGGAAAGAATTGAAGCCAGCCTGAGCTGCCCTTCTAAGCACAGAACTCCAACGCCTGAGGCAATAGGGAGTGAAATAAGTTTAAACTTGTACAGGATGTGGTTTGAACTCAGAAAGGTGTTATTTTAAGAACTCTTACCAGCATAACTATATAAGACTAAATTTTCTATGTGGTAGATTTAGTCTGTTGCCTAAAATCCTTATTACTATGAAAACACACACAGAGTGTATGTTCTACAAACACGGTTACCAATACTGTAAATCTAACTATGAGCACTGGATACATGAGGAAATATAGGTATGATTTTTTTATGGCTAACGCAGTCAAATGTGTAAGAAGAACCATCTTCCCACTGATCATTTTTAATGTATGAAATCTAGATCACTTTGGACTTCATTGTAACATGTGATATAAAATTGCCTGATCAGTTCCTCAAGAGGATAAGTAGTAATGAGGCACTCACTGGTTTATAATACAATCAGCATACACAAAACTCTTAATGAATATTTAACCAGCACTTACATTTTCACACTGCATCTTTCTGGTGTTTATGTGGGAAACATTGAGTCCATCAATAACAATATCAAATGGAAGTCTATTTTCCACAAATTTTTGAAAGGCTTCAAATTCCTGAAACAAAGAAACAAACACATACAGGGGAAGACTATGTTAACAGAAAGAGACTTCATGCATTTTGCAGTAAAAAAAAAAAAAAAAAGAACAAAAGCCTAAATCTCTCACTTTCCCTTTGCTGGTTACACTTCACATCTTTACTTGCATATTTGGTAAATCAGCCACATACACACAAAAATCTTTAAAAGCCATGTTACAGTAGACACTTCCAATATCATTTTAAATTACATTACAACTAAGACCCAAAAGTTTACAGTCATCCAGAATTTCAGAATTGTAATCCAAACTGTACACTTTTATAAAGACACATGCTATAGTTAAAGCTACACAACAGCTGCAAAACAAAGCAACTTTACAAACCAGTAGTTTACTCTCATCCAAGTGTAAGATAAGCATCATACTTAGTTTCTCTGTAAGAATTCTGAGATCTCTGAATGCCAGACGATATTTACATAAACATACATTTAGAAACACAGTGTTCCATTTGTGAGAAATACACAGCTTTGAGGCTAGCAAAACAATGGACTTTCTTACTAGGCCAGAAACATAATGCAGTGATTGAGCAAACCAGCAGCATCCATCTAGTCCTTCCAATGGAAGGAAACACACAATTGCTTACGCTTAAGACCCCCACAGGAGGAGTACAGAATACAAAGATTTAATAGAATCTTCAGGAATTTCTCCCTTTATTTTTCAGGAAAGATTCAGTCTTTTTAGCAGACCCTTGCGTATGATTTCTACTTCCTGCTTCCAACTGTTTCTAATAGGCACAGGAATCCTAAGCCATCCTGGTGGGCAGTGACCTGATTTCATAAATAACCTTTTTACTAACAAGAAAGACTTATTTATTAGTTACAGAGGTCTCACAGCCCCAGGCTATAAATGAATTTTTATAGGAACTCAAAACAATTGCAATTTCATGCCTTCTGCTCTAAATTCAGGAAGCACTCTTCTAATCCTGTTTTCTCTCACGTAGCCATATGGCAGCATGTAAGTCTAAATAAAAAACACCCTCAGCATCCAAGCAATGTATTTAATTCTTCCTCAGAGAAAGGAATGAAAGAATTAATTTGTCCAGAAAATACATTGCTGTCAGGCAGTAACAAATGTTCACTGACTTCAAATTTAGTCAGAATGCTTAAGACAAATTATACCAGGAAAAGGGTTACTTGTATTAAAAGCACAAACCACCAAGTAAGATAAGAATGTCTCAGTCAGATGTTAAAATTCCAGGCGTAATTTCCAAGTGAAGAGAGGCGTACTGGTCAAAAGCACACTGATGAGAACACAGACAACACAGGGTTCAGTCTAGCACCACCAGAATCAACTGCCTTTTATGTTATCTTTCATTTCTTTGTGGCTTAAATGTTATTATTGAGAAAGTATAAAAAGCTGGGCAAGAAAATTATCATCTCAAACAGAAAGAAATTGTTGGCACTTGTGAAGTGTTTCCCCCTACCCCCCAGCCCCAATCTTAATGTATTTTAGATAGATGAGATTATTCTTATTGCCACCTGATAGGGACACCAAAACAGAGAAAGTAACCAACAAAGGCGGTGGCAGGGAGGAGGAGTATAAACAAATGCAAACCCAAATAACAAGGATTCCTGACTTCAGACTCGTGCCATGCAGTAGACTTCCCCATGGCTCAAAATCAGAATACTGGGTGGCTATCTGGAACACAGGAAAGATTAAAAGGAAGGAAAATACATACAGAATGAAGGTAAAACAGCAGGGCTTTGAGACAAAGATGAATGAAGACAGAAAAGTCAACAGGAAGTAGAACTAGATGAAAAACACATGGTAAACACTCCAATAGAGCATTGTTTTCCTAATGTCAACAAATGCCAGTATTATTTGAAGGAACATAGTTACCATCAAGTAGCCGTTTTTATACAGCATAGTGTACATGTAATCTTGTTTTTAAGGGCTTGGTTCAATACAAAACAAACACTTTGTGGAGAACTTTTAAAGTGGTATTTTATTTCAAGTGACAACAGTTCTAAAGCAGTTCCTAAAGGGGTGAGTTTTCCCTGATGGGCAGAGTGGAGTGCTTTGTTGAAGGAACACTACAGTACGAATTGGGGTAGCAGCAGAGGAGCTTTGTGGGCCAGCACTCCCCTCTGCCCACTCTGCTTGGCTCCCTGTCTCCCAGCAGGGCAGATGGAGCAGGAGCTGCCAGGAGGTCCTGCAGAGAGGCATCAGGATAAACTCAGCACCTCTGAGAAGTCAGCTCCTGGTTCTCTGGGGTTTACTTTAGGAGGTGGGGAGATGCTGCAGCTTTTTCAGCATTGTAACCTTGGCCACAACACCCTTCCCTGCCATCTCCTCCTGTCCATGTCTCCTGTTCCATTCTCAACAGGTGCCTGGCAGCAGGTTCCTGCCAGCTTCCCAGATCCGCTCAATTGTTTTGCCTCTTTACCAGCAAACTGTGCAATAAACAAGGAGAAATGGTTTGCTGGTACAGGAGATGCTTATTCACACAGGGAAATGAGGAATTAACAGCAGAGTAAGTGCAGAAGACATATAGCCAAGTTTCATTTATATCACCAAATACAGAAGACTCCAGTGAAAAGCCCTCGGTGGACTAAAAATCCCGAAGGATTGTTTCATTTACTCTTCACTATCCATATTTCCACAGCAACACACAAGAGTGCTCCTTTCCAGAAAAAACCAAAACAAAACATAAAGAACAACAGAGAAGATCCAGGCTGCTCCCCTGAGAGACAGTTTCCAAGTGGCCGTATTTCCCATCCTCTCTAGAAACAGTGAAGGAAAAGGGCGAAGCCTGGGAACAAGCAGCAGGCTACATCATCCAGATGCAGCAGAAAAGGTTATTCAAACACACACTGTAAGAATGTATTTTATCTGCTGAGACAGAGTTAATTTATCCCATAGTGGCCCTCATAGTGCTGTGCTTTCTATTGGTAGCTAGAAAGGTGGTAGCTGCCTCTCCAACATTCCCACCTCACCAGCAGGCTGGGGGTGGGCAAAATCTTGGAGGGGACATAGCCAGGACAGCTGACCCAGACTGACCAAAGGGACACTACATACCATACAGCACCTGCTGAGCTATGAAAGCTAAGAGAAAGGGGGTGGGAGGCATTCATTATTATGATGTTTGTCTTCCAGAACAACCACTACGCATACTGAACCCCTGCTTCCCAGGAAGTGGCTGGACATCTCCTGCTGATGGGAAGTAAAGCATAAATCTTCTGCATTCCTTTGCTTCCTCACACAAGCCTTTACTTTTGCTTCATTAAACTGCCTTTATCTTGACAAGTTTTTCAACTGCTTTTTCTCTCCCTCCCTTCCCCCCTCTCTCCCATCCTGCTGAGGAACGGACTGATAGAGGCTTGGTGAGCAACTGGCATCCAGCCAGGGTCAACCCACCACAAAGAGAGAAAGTAAACAATGTGAAGGATGCTTATCATTCAAAGAATCAGGATTTGTCTGCATTTTATGCAGATCTTACAGCCACAGTAATAAAGAGTTGATTCAACCACAATTCCTTAAAGATATTTCCCTCACTAACTAACTGTAAGATGTTTATAAGCAGTAAATGATGTACAGCACAGATGCAGCTAGGGTACAGCTGATCAAAAGAAACCAGACACAGTATCAGTAAATGCAGTACAACAGTGACATGAAGATTGTCCTTCTTTAGGCAAAAAGAAGTGAGCTATTCATACAGGCTTCCCCTTCCAAATGGACAATGCAACACATCATCTACATACACCCCTGCATATCGACATGGAAATGTATTGCAAAACATGACAAGGGGCTCTTCTGATGAATTCCTTCAACATGCCAACAAGTAGTAAAACATCTCTAACACAGCAGACTTTACACTGATTTCTAACCTGATCTGACTGGGTACATGTCACAAAGTTTCCAAGGAAAAGTCCATTCTCCCAGCCTCAGAAATGCTACCCAAATTTGCTTCAACAGAGGTCACAACTGAAGGGAAAACCATAAAAAACACATGCATCTTTGCTTATTGTCATGATCCTCTTAATGCTCAGGAGCCACAGGAAAGTGTTGCAATGCATCAAGGCTATTACCTCGTGAACATGCCTCCCTGTAGCAGGAATATGTGCAATGCAACAGGGTGCTCATGGGAGGCTCCAGCGATGTCCAGTTTCACATCATGTACAGAAGAAAAGGGAATTTAAAAAAATCCCACCTGATTTCATTCATTACCTAGCTGGGAAAATAGGGGAATGCCAACTACGCAACCATTAGAAATGATTCACCACACCTTCTGCTAAGAAAACTTATCTTTGCAAATCAATTTGGAACTAAGACCGAACCATAACAAACCCATGATGGAATTTATCTTGATGTGAAGAATTAAAGACAATTAGACCAACTTTCTGTTTAACCACTAGCATGTGGGCGGCTCAAGTCCATTCACATCTCAGCAGAAGCCCAAAACAGTCTCACATTTCTTTGGTACTCCACACCAGCTGGATGACTCATGCTATTTCACCATCATTTTATATTGGTACACACTGGTGCTGCCACAGAAAGAGGTGTTTCTATCTTCTCCTTTCTCTCAGTGATTCATTACTAGCCTTGTCCTCTTCTTTACCTACACATACACATTCGTTGGCACATGGATAAAGATTGAAATGGATGAACTGAGCCAATATAACAATCTTTAGTCTGCAACAGTTCTTCTGTTCAGGTCAAAGCACAGAGGTCCGTCCTGGCAAGAAAATCCAGCCAGGACATGGAACAAGAATGAGCCTTGTGAGATTATGGGGATCACCTTTTAGCACAGTCAGGGAACTGGGTGGATTGTGAAACTACAACATTTTACAAGATTTATCTCTCAACTGGGGGTACTGCAGCAAGGGTACTGCAGCAAAACAATAGAGATTGGTTTTAAAAAACGGAAATATAGGAATTATCGCTTGAGAAGGAAGAAGAGGAGAAGGAGAAGGAGAGGGGGAAGGAAAAAGATTAAGAAAGGGAAGATTGGCTTTGCCATTTTAAAATGTTCACTGAAAAATTCAAAAAAGCATGACCTCGGACTTCAAAAGTCTGGCTTACAGAGCCAGTAATATTAGCTGTGTGACAGCAGTAGTAATAAAACTGAAAATAGGACTTTTCTGTAAGCGTATTAATAGTATTACAACTTCTGTAATACCTTTATAAACAGAAATGTGTTTTTCTTCCAATACCAGTGCACATACACACACTAGAAGCCTCAAAAGCACAACAAAAATGAGGAGTGGAATTCATTATTAGTATTCACAGATTTACTACGTTAAATATGGTTAACATGGAAATAAACATTACAATGAGACAGAACAAAGAAAACAGCTAAACAAGCATGTACTTTGATGAGAGCAATGAGAGTAAGTCAAATGAGAATTCTGAAATAATTTTAATGTCTGTAACAGATAAGGGTACGACACGTTTCAGATCACAGCAAAGTTAGGTCACTTGAGCACTTTTCTACCCAAGTCTGAATACAAAATATGTTGGCAACTAGAAATAAAAATTATGGTATTGCTCAAATTCTTCAAGAATACAAAACATCTACTGATCTACATGCCAAAACCCAAAGCAATATAACATACAAAGGAGATACACGAGGAAATCCATAGAGGACTTTTAAATACAAGAAAGGCTATTATGTTCATGCCAACACATGGAATTTGAAAAAGAAAAAAGGGGGGGGGGGAAGAGAAAAAATTATAAAATTTTTAAAATCACTGCAGAAAAAGCTGCTTGTCACCATTTCTAAACAATCAGGAATGGCGGAGACACTGAAGTCAAACTAAGTGCAAAACTACAGTATTCAACATATTTTGTTTCCAGAAGCATTCACAAGAGTTCAAGCTTTGTACAACAGAAAAAGCAGTGTTTCCCCTTTCCATATTAAATAACAATATATTCAAGTGCAAGGAAAGGGCAAATTCTACTTAACAGAATATTATACTGCTCTTAAGTACTGTGTAACTCTACCCTTATTATCAAACAGGATGTTTTTCAATACTGTAAGAGCAGCTTTTAGAAAAGTGAAAACATTCACTTTTTAACAGTTGTATAAAATACAAAATGAGGGGGCTTGCTTTGTTTTCAGCACAGCTTCTTGGTATCAGAAGGAAAACAGGAATGAGCATTAGAGTGTGAGAAATAAAATTCAGCTGTCAAACTGAAATCCAGCCAATTTTTTTTCAGGCGCCCTGTTGGAGAGCTTTTAAATCTGTTTGTTGCTATGCCTGAAGGGTTTGAATATTTCCCTCAGTTTCAAAGCTTGGAAATCCCCTTCGAGCCCTTATATGCAGGAAGGTATTTTGTATGGTAACACTATGTACTCTGGATTGCATACTGTTTGTTTGTCTTCTGTTGCATGCTTTTAGAGCTAACAAATACTCCAGGAGTCACAAACTCTTGTGGCTGCAGCCTTCAGAGACACTGTCACAAACAGGAAGGTATTCACAGGCACACTCACGTGGCTGAGATGCACTCTGTGTTGCCTGCAGACAGCACTGCTGCAGGACTTGCTCCTGCCTACCTACATCAGATGGCAGAGGGTCAGTCACAAGGCCAGTGCAAAACCTGGCCCCTAACAATTCAGAGAATGCACTTCTGAAATGTCCTTCCTAAGCACATTTAATATGGAGGAACAAGCAGTTTCTGCTGCTGTCCTTAGCAGAAAAATACCTTCATCTTTGCGAGGCTGCCATCATAAGTGCAAGAGTATAGAAATGCACCATGACAGGCTTTCTTTTAAAACAAACAAACAAAAACACCCTTGCAAAGGCAGAAATATCTTGAATTCACAGTGCTTTAAAAATTAAAAACACTATTGCACTTGCAGCCCAGAAAGCCAACCATGTGCTGGCTGCACCCAAAGGAGCGTGGCCAGCAGGTTAAGGGAAGTGATTCTCCCCCTGTACCCTATTCTTGTAAGACCCCACCTGTAGTACTAGATTCAGCTCTGGGGCCCCCAACACAAGAGGAATGTGGATCTATTGGAGTGGGTCCAGAAGACAGCCATGAGGATGATCAGAGGGCTGGAGCACCTTTCCTAGTGTCGTGGTTTAAGAGCCATGAGGATGATCAGAGGGCTGGAGCACCTTTCCTAGTGTCGTGGTTTAAGCCATAAATCAGCCACGCAGTTTGTTCTCTCACTTCCCCCTTTTTCTTCCCTCTGCTCCTGG